>JAULBS010010712.1:3624-25577 GCA_032355785.1 Symmetromphalus regularis | reverse complement strand
GGATCGATCCTTCTCTGTGGACCCATTTGCAGTTTGGGCTATTTTCCGTTCCAACCAGTGGTCCACAACTGGTTCATTAAAGGCTGTGTTATGTGCTGACATGTCTGTGAGATGGTGTATATAAAAGACCCCTTGCTGCTTATTAGTAGGAGTAGCTTATGTGGCAGCAGCGGGATTCCTATAAAAATATATATGTCAGAATGACCATAATTATGATTGATGTCCAATAGCCGATGATAAGATAAAAATCAGTGTACTCAGAGGCATCGTTTAATAAAACAAACCTTACTTACTCTTTTAAGGATAGACTTGTCTTGAAGCTTAACAACCACTATTAACTTTTTTTTAGAACATAATAGAGTTGGTATTTTGAAAACCTTGGCAAGATATCGTAGAAAGAATGAAAGCCATGAGCCATTATTTTAGTTTTAGTGCTCTGGTGTCATCTTTTCTTATCTTATTTGACTGACATTACAGCCTGTTTTCTTAATGGTTAAACTTTGTTTCATAATTAAAACTGTCAAAACCAAGAGATGAAAAAAAAAAATTGAGCCTGTATGTTTTAGCACAAGATTGTTTCCACCAAAAAAGATGAAATATTTACTTTTTTAATTTTTGTTTAATGTCACCTCGAGAGCACATTTATTTATTGATTATCGGCTACTGGATGTCAAACATTTGGAAAATTGTAACATATAGTTAAGTGTGAGCCAGTCTCTGGTTGGTTATGAACCATGGTCTTCTCCTTGAGAGAGAACTTTTTCAGTGGAACCATTTGCAGTTTGGGTTATTTTCTGTTCCAACCAGTGTTCCACAACTGGTTCATCAAAGGCCATGGTAAGTGCTGTCCTATCTGTGGGTCAGTGTTTAAAAAAGACCCCTAGCTGCTTATTGGAAAGAGTAGCCTATGTGGTGGCAAGGGGTTTCCTCTAAAGACATGTCAGAATGACCATATGTATGACATCTAATAGCCGATGATAAGATAAAAATCAATGTGCTCAAGAGGAGTCATTAAATAAAACAAACTTTACTTTTCTCCTTGAGAGATGAAAAGTTTACATACAGACAGTAAAAGTAAAGCATCGTTAGTGTATTTGTTTAATGACCTCCCAAAGTACAAAATAAAAATTGGTTGTTGGGGATAAGGCACTGCATGCCTGCACTTACTAAAGACACAAGTAACTATTTCTGGCATCAATAAACATAGGAATCCAACAAAGCAAAAGTGTTTATACTTTTACAATGAAGATCAAGCATTTACTGCCAATAAAACTCTTAGTACATTTATTTCCTCTAAAACAACCTTCAGCACAGAATGTAACCACAACAGTCAACATGATTATTTTACACAAAATAGTGTTGCTGAAAGAAAACGGAACCAGATGACTTCTTATAGGTATCTGTATGTTCAGACAGCAGCAACATGATAATCATGTTTCTGGATTTCATTATATTCATTCATTCCAAACATTGCAATTTTGGCAATATTCTAACTGCAACTTCACCTTTCTGAGATTTTTTATATTGGTATGTTCTGATAACAGCTACACGATAATCATATTTCTGGATTTCATTATATTCATTCATTCCAAACATTGCAATTTTGGCAATATTCTAACCACAACTTCACCTTTCAGAGATTTTTTTTTTAATTAGGGTGATCCTTAGCTGTTGGGATTCAAAATAGAACATATTTATTGTGTTAATGTACTGCGCTAACCATCAATAGTAGAAGAATTTCACATCAATGTCTTGTTTTATTAGGGTAGATGGCTAATTTTGTTTATGCGCAATCTTGTCTACAGCAATACAGGGATCTGACTTGGCCAGATGGAGGGCACAGTCTTATCCACCAATTAGCTATAGGGACTGGCTGCTGGTCGAAACCTTATAGCCATTTCCTGAGGAAAACAGAACAATACTAACTGGTACTCATAAATTCATTAAATATAATGAGGGAAAACTGTCCACATGATGACTATATGAAGGGAAAATTGGAATGCTGAAGAAGTGAAAGAGGTAGGAGATGAACAGAATCTTGTAGGAGCTAGATTTAGCTGAGAGGCAGAACATCCACATGAAGTGCAGTGGGTTGTTGGATTGATCTACTATTATTTCTAATTTCAGTGATCAGTGACTGGTATAACAAAGACTATGGTATGTGCCATCTTGACTGCTGAAAACTGGATATAAAAGATTAACTTGCTGATAATGGGAAACATTTTTTTTAACTTTCTTTAAAAACACCTCTAGAGCTCAATAATGTATTCATCATTGACTACTGGATGTCATTTGATAAGTTTGACACATAGTCAAGTGTAAGCCAGCCTCAAATGGGTTTTGAACCACTGTCTTCAGTTTGAGAATCTGATGTCCTACCACTGAACAGTTGAGGCTCATTATAATCAGAAATAGAAACCTAAATGGTGGTAGTGGGTTTCCTCCGAAGACCATGAGTCACACACACCATGAATCTGACATCTCATAACCATTGATTAACAATGTGCTGATGGTATTATTAAATATTCTTCTCTTTAAAGAATCTTGTAATACCATAACTTAACAAACATGTGGTTATCAAGACCATCTTTCTGAAACTGACAGATGTTTCAATTAGAATAAAATGTAACATTAATTTTTATTCATGTATGATCTTGCATACTATCATGGTGGGTGGCTGCATGAATTAAACTGAAGGGAAAAAACAAACACGTGCAGAATATTGCAATACAATGACCTAGCCAACACTGAGCAGGTTGTCTGTGGTGGTTATTTATGTGGTGGTTATTTATTAGCTTGGCATCATTAACATATAAATTAAAACATGGTGTGTTGAAAGACAAGTGCACATGTTGCAGTTCGTGATGAAAGGAATGAATGCTTGTTTAGCAAAGACGGGTATGGCCAAACGTTTTGTATTATTATTTTATGTTGCAGAACAGGAGGCTGTATAAGTGATAGGTACCACAATAGTATGAAAACCGATTATAAATTAAAATGTGCTCAGAAAGAATTCCACCTGCACAACCCTACTACCATAAAATGTATTCATGGAATGAATTGTAATTCCTGCATAACACTGAATGGAGGCAGTTGGAAATGTTGCCAATGCTCTAATTTCAAGCTCAATAAAATAATGCAGAAGTCAGTCAACTACACATTTGTTTTATTTTGTCTAAAGAGTAAACAAACACAATTCGAGATGATTCAAAAGTGTCCAAGTATTAATGTTAACTTTCAAAGCCTCAAAGGAAAGGACTGTTCTTTTAAAGACACTTTAACACATTGTTTATTCAATGGCTGTTGGTGTCAGACATACACTTTAACACATTGTTTATTCAATGGCTGTTGCTGTCAGACATATGGTGCTGTGTGACTCATGGTCTTTAGAGGAAACCCATAATTACCACCACAAAGGCTACTCTTTCTGATTAGCAGCAAGGGAATTTTTAATTGCGTTTTTCCACTGACAGTACAGCACATACCATGGCCTTTAATAAAGCAGTTGTGGACTACTGGTCACCATAAGCAGTATACATCTACCTACTGAGATTTGTGGAGCACTTTCTTCAGGTTGAAGCTGGAATCGAGATTAAACATCCCATATCTCAACTGAGATTTGATCTCAGTACCTACCAGCCATGAGTCAGACAGCTTAACAACTATGCAACTGGGATCTTCGCAGCCTTAACTTCAGGCTAAAGCATAATAATAAGAAATAAAGAAAAGAAACTTGCTATCACACAAACTACTTTTTTTAATTAGCAGTAAGGGTTAGTCTTTCAATATCCCTGCAATGAAGCCAAACAAACAAAACCAAACTAACTTGTGCTCATAAATTAATTAAAAATAATGAGGGAAACTCTGGTGTCCATGTGAGTTCTCTTCTGCATTAACAGCTGTCAGGACCTCAATTCCTCAGAACAGTAGATAGTGCAGGTGAGGGGGCTTTTTCTGGAAAAAGTGGATAGTAAACAGGCAAAATGAATCATTAAAAAAAAAATTCTCCTTATTCTAGTCAAGTGTGAGTTAGCATCCAACGGGTTTTGAACCACTGTGCACAATCACAATAAAGAGGAAAAGATAATTTGGACAAATGTAATGGATAGTGCACTTTGTAAAGCTTGAAGTGTTTACATCTTTTCATCCTCACGTAGTCTAAACAAACTCATTACTACTGTCATTGGCTCTTTCTAACTGGCATGTTTCTGGAAAACACTGTATATTGTTGTGTTAATGTATATTAGTTGCATGTACAAATACTACAATGAGGTGAGTTAGTTATTTTGCCATGAATTATCTCTCCTGATATGTTTGGTAATGGTTTTGCATACAGTTTTGGCACTGATGAACATTTCACAGATTTATCAGTATCGTATGTTTTAAACTGTCAACTACTGGTGTCTGGATAGCAACTATATGTATGTAAGCATGAATATCATAATTATACAAGTTTCTGTCACATTGTTGCTACTCTTTTCAAAAGATCTTACAATGCAAGTTTGTTTTTCCAAAATTAACACAAAACAAATTATTTGCATATGCTTACAGTGTATATCCTCAAAAGGTTCAAGCAAACTCTCATGATCAACAGCTCTTTACTCAGCTAAATTACTGTTGTACAGAGCAAGAAATGGCAATAGCAAAATGATATACTTCTTACATCATCTCATAGAAAATATATACTGTAAATCATGAAATACAATGATCGGTTACCTTGTATTGATATAGTAATGTTAGTTTTGTTTGAAGAACCAATCATATACATGTATGCACTATAGTTAGAAATAAATGTGTCATATTAATGCGAATAACACATACTCACATTTTTTGCATTAATTTCATGATCACATTAATTACAAGATCTGCAGAAGTCATAAAAAGATGTTTTTAAAGGAAATAAAAAATTGATTAGTGCCAGTATATTAAAATAATTTTAGTCATGCTGTTACCATTGACTGAGTTTTTTCTTTAATTGTGTTTGTCCATCAAATCTAATACAGTTAACTAATGAAATGATGAAAACAAGGAGATTACAGAATGTAGGGTGAGCTTCAGAAAGTAGGAAAACCGTAATTTTGGAACCAAACAGCTATATAGAAGTTCTGCTAATAGATGCCTAATCACATGGAAACGAACTCTGCTATTCCACACTAATGGTTGTCTTGCTGCGTACTTCTAATGACCTGTCAGACTGGATAAGTCATTTTGTTTGTGTTTAATATACATTACAAGTATACAGAAAGAAACGTGACAACAATCATGCATGGTAATATTTTGTACAAATGGTAGCCGTTTTGTTAAGTTTATTTACAAGGATTGACAGATATTCATTTAGAGGTCAATGTGTAAGAATTTCAGGTTTTATGAAAAATATATAATTCAACCCCTGCAATTAAGAAAATGCCTATGGCAAAATAAATGCTGTGGAGAAATAAGTGTCCACGGCATTTTCCACAGCAATATTAGTGTTCAAATGTTTCCAACTCTGAGTTTGTAGGTCTTATAACTCTTTTTATCAAGGGAGATTCTAAAATTTATTTTGATATTTAAATTAACAACAAATAAAAGGAAAAAATTAAATTAATATGCAGCAAAAAAGGTGCAGCAGAGAATGAAAAACTGTGGCAATCTCCACGACATTGCTGATTGCCTTAGGAAATTTCAGGAGTTAATAATTTCAGAAAAGATATTCAACCTTCAAGTTGTTTTGTTTCTCTTTCTTAGAACTATTTTCTGCAAATGTGTAATATCTTATGGATGAGTTGAAAAGGAAGTAAAAACATAAGTGTTGTGGCTCCTATTATCTGCATCATTTAATGTTTTACCAGTCTCTAAAAAGATTCTTCCAAGACGTTCCACAAGTAACAAACTATAGCCCAGATAAGCATAAACTAATCAAGTTTGAAAAACAGAATATCAGTTTGACAAGTCAAGAGCATTTTCTCAATGACAAACTGCTGAAGTGATTATCTGACAATACCTGTCTGTCATAACTTTACTTAATAACCTTGAAATCTCCGTTAGAAGATAGAAATATGTATCACACTAAATTACTTTGATTGGTGAAGTAAAAGTAAAGGTTTTTTTATTTAATGACACCCGTAGAGCACATTGATTTTTTTTATCTTACCGGCTATTGGACGTCAATCATATGGTCATTCTGACATATTTATTTAGAGGAAACCTGCTGCCACCACATAAGCTAGTCTTTACGATAAGCAGCAAAGGGTCTTTTATATGCACTGTCCCAGACAGGACAGCACATTTCACAGCCTTTGATGAACCAGTTGTGGACCACTTGTTGGAATGGAAAACAGTCCAAACTGCAAATGGGTCCACTGAGGAGGATCAATCTGACGACTGACCAATTCATAGCAGACATGCTACTGTTTGAGCTACATCCCACTTTGATTGGTGAAGCAGCAGTTCAATGAGAGAAAAAGTGCGGTTCATTAATTAATTAATACACTTCTTAGTGGAAAAAATAAATACAGTACCTCAATAGCAGACAAGCCAGTAATAAAACCTGCATTAAATGACAAACTTTTAACACTACATGTACTTATGTAAAGTGAATTATGTTCTGACTAAACAAAAGTAGTCATAAAATATACTTAATTCAAAAGAAAGTTATATCAGGTTGACTGTTGTTTAACAGTCGCCCAGCACTAAAAATAAATATTGGCTATTGGGGTCATACTATGGTTAAATTATAAAAATAATAATAAATCAGTGTAGAAAGCTGATTTTTAATAAGATAAACTATATACCATATTTATTTTAATTAATTTAATTAATAGATGGTCAACAGGCATTTAGTTCTCTTGAAGAATGTATAAGCATTATATAAAACAAATTTTAATCTATGGTGTAATATCATTTAGAAGAAAGCATGACAAAAATTGTTGCATAATATATCAAATGCATTAATTGGTTATTATTTGTAGAGTAAAAACTTACTGGACTAAAAAAAATATCTTATGGAACAAATATTTACTTGCCTTTCAGTGTATTTGTAAACCATCAGAAAATGGTAATTATTTTTTAACCTTTCATTCCTGGCAGACCAATCGACTTGATTGACAGAAAAAAAAAATGTTTAAACTAAACACTGACATGTTACTGAGTCCAATAACAAACATTATTCCAAGGAATAACAAATATCGTAGAAATAATAAACAATTAATTCTGGGAATATCTGAAAACTCCCACTGAATCTCACTGTGCCAATGATGGATTCTTTCTTGGCTTTCAAATAAGAAAATAATGTGTTGAATTACCATGTCTTACCACTACAGAACCAGTTTCCAGTTCCTGTAAACATAGTTATTTTTATTTAAAGTTACCTATCCTAGTTCTGATGCACCAACCCTTTGCAGTTTTGTGTAACCTTTTTTGGTTTGTTTTGTTTAAACAAGCAAATTGACATATTAATCATCGTCTGTGGGATATCAAACATTTGGTTATTTTGACATGTAGTCAAGTGTGAGCAAGCCTCTAATGAGTTTTGAACCACTGTCATCAGCTTGATAATCCGACATTCTATCAGTGGACCACTAGGCTCACAACACATGTGTCAATTGTAAAAAGTAAAGTTTATTTTATTTAACAATGTCTCTAGAGCACATTGATTTTTTTAAATCCATCATCAACTATTGGACATCAATCATATGGTCATTCTGACATATTTATTTAGAGGAAACACATAGGCTACTCTTGCCAATAAGCAGCAAGGGTTCTTTTATATGCACCATCACACAGACAGGACAGCACATACCACGGCCTTTGATGAACCAGTTGTGGACCACTGGTTTGAATAGAAAATAACATTTATCAATTGGTATTCTAAGCAAAAATGTAAGTAAATATTCAGGCCTTTTAGAATATAATGTAGTATTCTTATTCTCATGGCAAGTGTTATTTATCATCAGACTACCAAATAATTACTATGGCAACAGTCCATATACATGTATTTGATTGACTAGTGGGCCTTTGATGAACCAGTTGTTGACCACTGGTTGGAATGGAAAATATGTTTTAAAAAGCTGACTGCAACAATTGCTAATCAATGTAAACAAAAATGGTGTAGCAACCTCTGAAATTTGCAGAGGTCACTGATCCCATGGCTGGGGTAAAAATTCTGAAAATCTAGAAGTTCGGCTGTATTATTTTAAGTCTCAAAGGCTGTAGAAGCTAAGCACACATTATGATATCATTATCTTTAAGTTAAATACACCCATAACCTGAACCTTCATACATATGCATTTATATACCCAACTACATGTATGTTGAAATGTTTTGTTTTATGGGGTAGTTATAGTAATGGTCCATTGGCAACAAACATATGCACTTGTGATATTATTCCACACACACCTCCTCTTCCTCCTAAATGGTGTGGTTTTTTAATTCCAGAATTTGTGCCATGAATGTCGTCTGGTTTATGAAATAAATGACTATTTATTATATGCAGATTTTCTTTTTTGGTTGAGTATATAAAACTGTAGACTAGACCTATGGCTCAAATAAAGTCTGATTTTCTTAACGTACTAAGGTTTTTTAGTACAGAGACATAGAAGTATATGCATAAATACATGTACCAAGATTATCTTCCCTCAAAGATATTTTTTAATATAGATGCATATCTCTCATTAGTTTGATCTATCACGCTATGAGATAGAGAGCATGTGAACCTGAATCAGTTGGAACTTAGAACAGATGGACGTGTGGTAACTCATTATCTTTTAAAAAGCTTTAAATAATTATGAAAACACCCAGATGCCAGCTCTTGCGATAAGCCTATCTGATGAAGTTTAATCAACATATATATGAGTGTATACCTCATGTAGAAGATTTAATTCCACTAAGTCAAAATTTAAAATTTAATTCGTTACATTTGATTGTGTTACAGTATATATCCACAGAGGAAACTGGCCATTAAAACTAGCTAATTTTTAGGAGTGATCACATTTTATTACAAAGGCATCCCAAACTATTTTTCATAAATAAAAAATGTGGTATTTTAAAAATATAATCTGAGATTATTGAAAATAATATTTTGTAAGATGTGGAACAGCAAAGAATTTGGTCTTATAAAGCACAGTAGTGGATCCAGAAGGGGATCGATGGGGTCTGGGCCCACACACACTTTTTTTAGAAGGACATGAAAATTAACCTTTTTACCCCAGTCCTATTCAAACATCAAATTTGGACCTCCTTCTCCCACTCTTTCCCTTCCCCCACCCTTTCAGAAATTCTGCATCTGTGCCTGAAGCATAATTACTAAAGCATATACATACAGAAAATTGTTAAGATATTCACCTGTATTACATGTAAGTCTTATATATTTACAGTGACACTTTTAGCAAATATTTACCATAAACAAATTAAATAGAAATCTTTTGTTTTTGGAATGGAGTTTTTTTTGTCTGTTAATTAAAATTTTAAATGTTATTGTTTTGTTGTTTGATTTTTATTATTATTAGTAAAAAAAAAATATTTGGGTGGGGTGGGGGTGGGTGTTTGATGTTAGAGTGGGGTGTTTGAAAGAGGAGATATGACACAAATGATCAAACCAGACAAGTCAATTACTGTACTAGCATTATATCAATATTAAAATATTATCTTTAAAGTAGCAAAATTTTAAATCATAATTAACTATAAAATTTACATTGAAGGAATAATTATCTCCCCCTTGAAATATTAGACATCTCCCTCACAAGAAGCACACCGACTTGCATTTCAAGTGTTTTCATTACTTTGTGCTGCACAGACAAAAAATATGGCATTCATTCTGGTGAATTATTGCAGTAAAACAAAGGTTTTCTTCTTTGAATGGCCTGAGGACTAGTGAAAGAGTTGCCTCCCAATTGGAGACACCTGGTGGATGAAACGGCAACAAGCCAATTTCTGTCTTCCCACATGCCTGTTTTGTAGGTTGTATTATAGAAAATAGCATCATGTGCATGTCAAAGTTCAAAGTGACTGATCTTTTAATACTATTAATAGAGGATAAACTATTGCTAGGACTGCCATTGGTGGTATATGTGAGAGTGGTTGTTGCTTTATCTGTACAGTAAATGGATGCAATTTTATTTCATGTGTTTCATCTTTATGTTAAGAATACATAAGAACACCAGAACTAGAAAAACATGTAGCATATACTACACTATGGCATGTACCCTTGTGCTTGGAACATTTATAGATCATCTGTGACATACTCCATACATCTAGTAAGAATTTGGATGTATCGTGTCCCATCTCTCTATATTGCTGCACCTAAATCTGCCAAATGTCTAAGACTTAAACACTGTTGATGCTACCTGATGTCCAAGACTTGTTCAGTTGTGGCAAGATCTGTGCTCAAAATGGTAGTATATACTTATTTTGAGATCTGTTTCATGTTTCGTTTGATACATACTCCTACTTCAACTTAAATAACTCCTATTTATTTTAAACTGTATATTTATGGTATATATGACGATTAAATGGTTGCTTCTAGCAACTATAGCCACATATGGTAGTATGGTCGTCTATGGGAATTGATTTGGTGTAATGCACCCATTAGCTGTGTAGGAGCTCAGCATGTGGTTTCTTTGGCCTCCTTGAGGATAAGATAACTCTAAGTTTGCAAAACAAATCTTATCAGGATCTGACCAGGGTTAATATTTCATCAGACCATGTAATAAAAATAACAGGGAATAGACCCATATTAATTTTACAACATCAGTGTGTTATTCAGGCTTCAAACAGCAGACTGTTTACTTCATTTTAGTTCTATGGGCTTCACAAGTTTCATGACCTGGAGCAGCTCTTGACCTCATGTTTGGTTTCATTGATGAGGACAAGTTGTTATTCAGAAAAAACAATTCTCCACCTACACTAGGTTTATCTTTGTTCTTGTTATTTTGTTGTTGATCTTTCAATAGAGAAAAGGAAAAATGTATTTGTTTAATGAGAGGATACTGTTTAATTATTGTGTTAAGTGACACAGAGTTCAGAGCAAAAGTGTTGTGACTATGTTACCACCAAGCTACATGTACATGTATGCTTTCTTATTAGAATCAATAGATTTTTTTATATATTCTTTCTCACAGACAGAACACTGTTTCAGTATGAATGAAGTCTTGGTGTACTTGCTGAATTGGTGTAATATAAAAACATCCTATCTGAAAAAATTACAAACAATTTAAAAAAATAACAACCAAATTAAAAAAAACAAACATCCTGTGACATCAATCTGAAACTTCAGTTGGACACTTTATCAGATATCCACATTTGACCAAATTAAGTTAAAATATACAAATTGTTTAAAAGGTTTGTAGAATTCTTAGTATACACTGCTGCATATAAATATTTATTTGGTAGTGCATTAAGCCACCTGTCTATGCTAAACCACAGACCGGAAGCCAAATGTGTTTTTACTGGCATACTGGGCCCTAGATTTATCCAACCTGAAAACTGATTCTCAGCTTCATTAAGACAAATATCTGTGAAATGCCAAAGTGGTGAAGGTTTGTTTATCTTCTTTAGAAAGGATGCAGTTGTGTTTAGACTTGGATACTAAAAACACAATTTATCACAAATCCATCTGCCAAAAAATACAGCAATACCGAAACAGTTATGTTGTAGAACATCATGAAATGTTTATATGAATGACATCTTCTTTACAGGGTGCGGGATGTAGCTCAAATAGTAGCATGTCCACCAGTGAAGTGGTCGGTTGTCAGGTCCATCCTATTTTGTGGACCCATTTCAAGTTTGGGCTATTTTCTATTCCATCCAATGGTCCACAACTGGTCTTGTCTGTGGGACAGTGCATATAAAAAACTCCTTGCTGATTATCAGAAAGAGTAACATATGTGGCAGCAGGGGGTTTCCTCTAAATAAATATGACAGAATGACCATATGATTGACATACAATAGCCGATCAATGTGCTCTAGAGGCATCATTAAATAAAACAAACTTTATTTTCTTCTTTACAGACAATTATTTTGCATCTTGCAGTCTGCATAATAAACTATGATGTACAGCATGTCACTGCAGCTACAAACATTAGCACTAAACCATGTGGAAAGTACAAGATGATGGATATTTAAACTGAAACACTGCTCCACAAGCCAATTTTACCTTCACTTCTGTTAGTAATAATCATTTTAACAAATCCAACATGAAAGCAGCCATCTTGTAAAAAGAGCTAGTTTGGAAACTATTTACCATTACTTCATATATGTATAATTAACAGTTTAACAAACACACTTTGAAAAGCAACCATCTTGAAACTGCAGGAGTCTTTAGTTTATACAGAGTTAGATTGAAAACATATTTATCTTTACTTCATATGTACAATTAATATAGAACTTTGAATTTTTGTTTAATTATACACATGTTGAAAATGGCCATCTTGGAGCAACCGCAGTCATGGTTTGTAAAGAATATTTGATTCAAATCATATTAAAAGTGTTTGTAATGCACAGACTAAAACTATTGCAAGTTTTTATTTGAGAATATTTATCATGGAGTAAATTCCTAATATCTCATGGCAGTAGTTGATTTGTTTAAAAAGTCATCCTCAAAAGAAAAAAATACGTGTTTGAAACTGTATATTAAACTTTCTTAATGAATAAACATGCATTTGGTTTTGAACATATAGCAAAAATCATAACTGTTAATGATAATTGTTGATCTATCATACTAAAAGATAGAGAGCATGTGAACCTGAATCAATTGGAACTTAGAACAAATGGATGTGTAGTATCAATCTTTTAAAAAGCTTTAAATAACGGTGGTACATGAACACGTAAATTTACATATTTATATACAACACATATTTAAAACCTTGCTAAAAAAAATTAATTTCTTTTCCATGCACAATTCTATTTTGGATTTGGGTAGCCCACAAACATAAAACTGATCAAGCGTGACTTAATACGGTGAAGAGTTCTCAAATCACCAAAATAGTCAAGTACTTTTCTTCATAAGTCACACATGATAATATCATCAAAAATCCTGGGAGTCTAGGCTTCACGTAGATTTAGTTAGCTTTAGTTGCAGGAGTGAAAAGCTGAACAGACCAGGTTTACACTGATAAGAAAACATCTGGCAGCCAACCACTTCATTTGCATACAGTAACCAGTTAATTATAAAGGAAAGGAATGTGTGTTAGTAACATTCCAGCATCACTTATAACCCGTATTAACTATCAAAGATATACTCAGAGAAATAAGTAAAGGAACATAATAAAATACTGCATTAAAAAAATCAGCCTTTGAAATTCTGACAAATTTATGATGGTACCTAATTGCTGTTGCTACATGTATATGTATTTTTTTTTTGTTATGGGATTACAAAGGCAATTTCATGAAAATACATATCATATTTCATATTTTTGGAATGCCAATACATTGCTGTTGTGAACAAATTATATTTTTATGGCAGCTTTTGCAGTACTTAGCTACTCTCCAGCTGATGACAGTGGTTCAAAACCCATTGGAGGCTGGTTCACACTTGACTACTTGTCAAAATAACCAAATGTTTGACATCCAGTGGCTGATGATTAAAAAATCAATGTGCTCTAGTGATGTCATTAAACAAAACAAAAACAATTTTTTTAACAGTAACCACCACAAAATTTAAGAACTAAAAATGTTATTAACTTGATAATCATATATATATATATTGGAAAATAATCAAGACAGATTCAAACTGTTAATATGAAAAATATCCTTCAAGACTGTCAACAACACCTTCTGGACATGTTGTTAGGATAGTACAAACTATACTGTAGCTGTATTTAGACACTTAAAACTGTCTATTGTATTTTAAACATTACATGTACATATATACTTCTGACATGCTTAGAACATTCAATGATTTTAACTTTTACAGCCAAAAACGATACACTTTTTAAATCGCAATAAATGTTCATTCACATGACCTTTCCAACAAACAATGAAACAAGACAGTACATATTTTTGATGGGAATGTGCAAAATGTCGAATAGAAAATTAAAATTAAATATTTTTTATAGCATTTGGACAGTATTATGTACAGCCTATATACATGTGTATGTGTAATGGATAAGACTTAATGATTGAGAACTACAGATACTAGATGTTGGTAAACAGGATAGCAGTGCTCTAGAAAGATATGTTTAGACTTGGGAGAAAGATAGCAGTCTCAAGACCACATGTAATGATAAGATATGGAACTGTGCAATGTTCTGTTTGTAAACTACTATATCTATAAACATCCAATAACATACTATCCTAAACCTTAATTCCAGATACTAACCCATTGTGCTACATTCTGTCTGTAAACTACTACATCTATAAGCATCCAATAATAAACTATCATAAACCTTATTTCCGGATACCAACCCATTGTGAAACATTATGTGTGCAACTGAAACACCACATGTTCATGTACATAAGCATCCAAAAATATACAAAAACTACAATAAACTTTAATTCCAGATACCAACCCATTGTGCTACATTCTGTGTGTAAACTAAGAACTACATATACATATATATTTATAAGCATCAAATAATAAACTACCATAAACCTTACTTTTACATACATGTACTAATCCATTATGCTACTTTCTGTAAGCAAACTACTATATCTATAAGCCTCTAATAATAAATTATCAAAAACCTTAATTTTACATATCAACCCATTGTGCTACATTATGACTTTATGTGTGTAAACTAAGTACTACATGTATAAGCATCCACTAATATAATAAATGACCATAAACCTTAATTTTAGATACCAACCCACTGTACTACATTCGGTATATAAACTATTACATGTAATAGCATCCAATATTGAACTACATTAAATCTTAATTTTACATACATGTACTAACCCATTGTGCTAGATTCTGTGAGTAAATTACATCTACATGTATAAGCCTCTAATAATAAACTATCATAAACTTTAATTTTGCATATCAACCCATTGTGCTACATTGTGTTTGTAAATTGTATTTTCTCCATAAGATACAATGTTGCACACACTGTAGTGAAGTACTGTTTTGTAAGGAACATGTCAGTCTTGACATTTGTAATAGTGGGTAAGTTTTATATATAGAAACTGACATTCTATCCAAATGAAGACAGCTGTTGTGATGATATGTATATATACATGTACATGTAATAACACAACACAAAAACAATGCATAGTCTTCTATTCAGTGGACAATATGAAGATTGTGAATCACACTGAATATAGGTGATGTGGCATATGTATATATGCATCTACATATAATAACAACACACAAAAACAATACACAGTCTTCTATCCATTCAGGTCCGTCGCAGCCATTTAAATATTGGTTGGGGGGTAGGGGCAAGTCTGAATGGGGGCACCATCAGTCAGTCACAGTGAGTCAGTGACATGTTTATATATTTTAGGGTGTCTATCGCCACAAAAAAGGGGGATAACTGGGGGATAAATGTCCCTTTATCCCCAGTGCTGCAACTGCCCTATCAGTGTACTCAGTCTCAATATGAAAATTGAGAATCACACTGAAAATATGTGATGGGCATCAAGCTTTTTGTTTTAAAATATCTCAGCCATCAAAATATCTAAAACTGGTATAGGCAGTTTAATTTACAGTATAGAAACAGCTGGTTATCACTTTGTTTTTGACATACATTATTCAAATAATTTTATGATTTCACTGTACAGCTCATATTGAGTTAAGTCACATCATTTCCTATAGATGACAGTAGATAATGGAAACCAGTTGTTTGATGTCCAAATTGCGTAGGTTTTATAATGTCCTGATGAGGTCTATTGTTGTTAAAACTGCATGTGGTAGTGAAATATTTTCATGGATAGTTCACCACATTGTATTTAACAAGTAAATGATTAAAGGAATATGTACTTGTACAAAACCTAGTTTTACTTTTAAAAGTATTACAGATATATTTATTAATATCAGTAGGGAATTACTGTGAATTTAACCAGCACTCCAAAATATTGCAAAACTTTTTTTTTTGTTCTATAACTACCGGTACATGTATTTGAATTTTAACTTTAAAATAATTGCAATTGCCAATTTATTTTTTACCAATAAGACTCACCTAAGGTCTAAAAATGCATTTTTGAGACCCTGAAATAGGAGCCAATCCTAATTATTTAAAAAAATTTCTATATATAAAATTGGTAATATAAAACTTTTAAATACAAAATATATATTATACACCAAATGTTATTCAATAAATATTTGGAATCAAATTTGGAAAATTATTAATGGAAAAAAATAAAATAAAATAAAAATTTCCTAATCAAATTACTTTTAAAAAAAAGAAAAAAGAATTTCAGTATATTTGGAAACACTTTTTTTTTAAGCTTAATCTTTGAAATCATTAAAAGTAATTAATGTTTATCTCGCTGACAAAAGCACGACCAGTTTAAAGGAGATTTCAAACTGAAAATGAACAGGACAGACATGACATGACTAACAACCATTTGTCAATAATTCTTACTTGAGTCTCCAGCGCTGCAATGCATACATCACCATTTGTTCTGCTATGCAAACTAAACAGATGGCTGAACAAACACACAACTGCTTTCACTTTAACACCCAGCTAAATGTTAAAACAAGATATTGCTCGAAATATTTGTCCATCACATCCATTAAAAACTTCCTCCAAACATAAATCGCACTGATATAGAATTGATTTTTTTTTCTCTCTCCGATTCTTTAAGTAAAAGGAATATCACAAATGAAAACATGAAAACACATCAGCTGACACGAGAGATGAGAAGGTTGAACAATCAGTGATGAGTAGTCTACCACGTCTCAGAGATTCTGACAACAGGTTGCTTTGTTGACCGAGCTTCGAAAGATGGGAACACCATCTTTTTTTATCCTCTCCATAAAATTCCAAAAATCATTCAGACATTTTTACTGAGTGTCAACATTTTTCTTGTCTATCCACAAGCACATACTAGTCAGATTAAAATAGCAGGTGAGGTAGGAAAAAGTAACAGTGGTGGGCCATCAAAGCCATGTGGATCATACCATTTGCATTCTGTAATACGGGGGAGGCAGGTTGTTAAATCTATTGAAATTTAACTGCCAAACCTGTTTAAGGACCCTAAATCGTACAGGTCAGTTGGAGTACAACCTTTTACGACCTGCTTCAAATTTCCTGTTTGCCTTGAGAAAACAATACCACCGTAATAAGCCAGTGGGAGAAAACAAAAGTCCCCGTGGAGATTGGAGTAAAGAGAAGACTAGCGGTTATCACCTAGGCCCTATTTCTCAGGGATATCGGCATCGGATGGCATTAAATGTGCTGCCCAGATTGGATTAGGTACAGGTGAGGGTCAACACAGAAAACATAAACAATGAGGGTTAATCAGCTTGGAAACGTTGTAACTAGAAGCATGGCTAAATACATGAACTATTTATATATGTAAAGTAAAGTTTGTTTTATTTAACGAGGCCTCGAGGGAACATTGATTTATGTGTTATCATCAGCTATTGGACATCAATCATATTGTCATTCTGATATATTTATTTTGAGGAATCCCTCTGCCACCACATAGGCTACTCTTTCCCATAAGCAGCACTGTCCTACAGACATGACAGCACATACCACAGACTTTGATGAACCAGCTCTGAAACACTGGTTGGAATGGAAAATATCCCACATTTATATATGAATATGTTATTTATTACCAACTGAATGTTAATTTGTAAAGTATTTGTTTTTTACAGTTGAAATACATATTTTATTACAAAAAATATTAAATAAATGTAATGAAATGTTTCTTTCATTTTTATGTGTGTTTTTATTTTTATTTTAACAACACTACTAGAGCACATTGATTTCTTAATCATCGGCTGCTGGATATCAAACATATGGTAATTTTGACACGTAGTCAAAGTCTTCAGCTTGAGAGTCTGATTTAATAAAATATATGCAAGGTTGTCAAATGAATAAGGAATTGTTGATAATTATTGATATTTTCAAATTCATACAAAATATATGCTCATGGAGGAGGTTTACAGTCAACATTAGAATTATAAATTAATCATTAAAATGTCTATTTAAATTTATTTTAAAATATACTTTTTATGCATATCAATTTGATGGGGATGGATATTAAAATGTGTGTGCACTGTAGAAATGAGGAAAAAACCCTTATTTTAAAAATATTTATCTGTTTTCTGTTTCTGTTTATAGTTATATTCCTTGTAATATAGGACCAAATATTTCTCCATTTGTGAAAACACTTCATAAATGATGACATCCCATTTAATTACCCAATCCTGTTGACCTTTGCTCTGCCATAAAGTAAATGGATTCTATTATCATTGAAGCTGGTAAATAGTTTGAGTGCTGTTGGGTTGGTTTCTACATAACACCGTTGATACTAACACATGTTACACAACGCTATCTACCATCCCTTTATGTACACTGGTCTATCACTTTATCAGTAAGGTAAGAATTCATTACGTAACAATTTAAAGATAACATATCAGCTTTTCTGTTAAGTGGATTAGTTATTTACAACAGGCCAAATGTGTGCAGAGCGGAATGTAGTTCTAGAGGTAGAGTATCCACCCAAGGAGCGATGGGTCTTCAGATCAATCCTTGAGAAGACTACTTCTCATTAAGCCACTGGTCCACAACTGATCTAACAAAGGATTGGCTTGGTTGTTTTGAACAATAAATTATTTTAAGTAGCCTTAGGATAAAATAGATGTCGACATGAGAAGCATTTTTTTTTTAATGACCCCACTAGAGCACATTGATCTGTTAATCTGTTAATTAGATGTCAAACATTTGGAAATTCCCAGCACATTATTTATTCAGTGCCTATTATTTGTCAGACACATGGTGTTTTGTGACTCATGGTCTATAGAGGAAACACTACCACCATAAGCTACTCTTTTTTTTATTTGTAGCAAGGGATCTTTTATGTGCTTTCCCATAGACAGGACAGTACATACCATTGCCTTTGATAAACAAACAACTGCTGTAAGAAAGGCTGTGATGTGTGTGCTATTCTGTCACATATAAAAGATCCCTTGCTGTAATTGGAAGGAGTAGCTTTTCTCTGATGACCATCAATCAAAACACCGTTAGTTTGATTAACCAATATGCTGGGGAGTTTCTTTTATGAGGTATATATATATTAACATTAACAGAAACCCAGCTATTACTGTCCAATGTGTTCATATTTTAATTTTATTATATATATATATCTTTCTTTAGTCTTCTGTAACCTTTGAGACAAAACATTTAATATGTCCACAATAAGTTTCATGAAATTTTAAAACTTAAATGATGAGTATTTAATTATTAACAATTTTGTTACATGTTTTATTTTCTATAGCTGTTGATGAGAAAAACAATTGTTTGGTTTTGTAAAATCCAACAAAAATTTATAATACTTTCATGTATTTTATACTAGTGTTAGCAACAAAACTGAAGCCATCAGGAGTTGTTTCCCTTTAATGTACTGAACAAAACTGAAGCAATCAAAATTTGTCTCCCTTTAATACATTCAGTTTAGTGTTATTGTCAAACCAAAAGCTACCAACAAAAGTCTTCAATAAATTAGTTATTAAATAAACTGGAAGTCATCATTAGTCTGACAATTCCTTATTACTGAAATATACAGAGACTAATAAAGATTCAGATAGAAATAGACTGTCAAGGTAATAAAGATGATAGTATTGTAATTGTGTTTAATTAAATTTAATCTTTATTCCGTTTCTATTAAAAGGCATGTTGGTAAATGCATAATGAAAAACAAATAATGTTTGGCCTTAATAACTTATTTTTATATTAATAAACTTGACTTACTTCTCAATTTCTCCATTCTTCTCAAGACTCTCGCCTCGATGCTCCATCAGCTCCACAGGAGGTGGAGGCAACTCTTCATCAGACTTTAAAACCTCATCAACATGTTGTGGCGGTGAAGGTGGTGGCATGTCCGACAGAATTCGTTCCCTTTTCACGGAACTCTTTATCTCTGAAACCTGTGAATTCTGGACTGATTTTTGAGAAGATTCACTTTTGTTATTGTTATTAATGTTCTCCACAAAACATTCTGGTTTGTCGGCCATTAGACTCTGTTCCTCTGAATTACAACTGGCTCCTGGTTCTGTTGCTTCTTGAGCGATCATCGGTTCTCTTTTGAAAGTTGTCGAAAAGTTTATCTTTGTTCTTGATTGAATGATACTCATGGGCATCGCATTTGGTCGGTGCTGCTCCGAGTAACGTCTACTGGCCTGCTTGCGAAGCTGGTCTGCATACTGAGATTCTTCGCGAGGCGAGTGCGTCTCCCACTGACTGAGCAGACTGCGGAACTCACGTTTTGTGTCATCCACAGTGTTTTCTTCTGTCGTCACCTGAGGTCCGGGCTCGTTGATTGGGGTCAGCGATGGAGCCGACTGTTTTCTGTAGTTACGTGGCGGTAGTGCTGGTGGTGTGTCTTCATCGTTTGGAGGTGGAGGAGGGGCACGTCGCTGAGGGGGATACAGGTTCTGATATGTTGGGGAGACAATCATCCCAGAATCCATACTGCCCCTGCAAAATACAAAATACAAACAAATTATAAATAAATATAAAAATAACATCTTTTTTTAATATAAATATACATGAGACTCTAAAACAGAATTTTTGTGAGACTAAGATATTATAATTTGGGACAAAATAAAATATTCTTAAAAATCCTTTTATACCAGTTTGAGGCAGATTGTATTTATTAAATATATTATTTAATAAATACATTGTGATAGGAAAATACAAAAATTCTAAACAGACTGAGCCATTATAATTTCATTATATGCATGACGAGATAAAATACTGGCGATTGTTCACAATTATTGACATTTTACTGTTCATTATAATTCAGATAGTTCCTCTTCTCCGAATGTGTAGGGTTAATATGTTGATTTTGTCAAGCATTTTAGTAATTATAAACAACATTCCCTCTTATTATTCCCAGCATACTGAGCAAGTGACGGAAATGTACAGTAGCATAAACAATCGTATTTTGTCAATTAAAATGGACATTTTGATGTGCGCGGCACTAATACAGTGATTGTGAAGCCAGGCACCAGTGCAGTTTAAGAGGGAATGTTCACTGCAAACGACCCATCCATGTAATCCAAATTATGAAATATTCACCACAGAAAATATTTATTTATACTACTACAATTAATGTATAATAATATATTTACTGTGACTAAGTATATATCTATTTACCAGATCACACATAGTATAATATTTATACATACAATGAATAAGCCACATGCTTGTTTTGCTGTGAATGTAACACAAGACTCCAAAACCAATACAAAGTCCTGATCAAATACCACTAACAAGACAACAATGCTATTTAACAAGATAATATTACTTCTAACATATTTGTAAGAATGTGTATATTCTTTGTACTGTCCGGACTATGAAACCTATTCAGGTATTCAATTAATTAAACTTGAATGGACGGCCGATAAACCATAAAAATGTATAAGACGGCCAATTCATTGATAAGATAAGTCCCTGATGACAGCGACCAGTCAATACAAACACTCCATCACAACTGAGTCAGACAAAGCAACAACGTTTATAATCAGTCACGCATACCTGGTGCCCAACAATGTGTGACAGTAGACTGCAATCCCATTTAAACCCTGGGCTATTTCATACCCACGACACCAGGAACAATACACAGAACGTTTTCATACATATAATTACATGGTGAGGAAGGTAATGTGCTCCAAATCAAATATTCAGTTCCCGATAACCAATATGGACAACGGCAAGGTGATAATGGATGGACAATCATGGACGTCATCCTGGGAAAGGATTCAGACAATTACACGAAGATGGCAGTGGTCAGAGCAGGAAGGAACATGACCGTGTTAATTTTTACATACTTTTTACATACATAAAAATGTATTTTGTTTACAT
>JAULBS010010702.1:0-11149 GCA_032355785.1 Symmetromphalus regularis | reverse complement strand
TATTTAACGACGCCTCTAGAGCACATTGATTTTTAATCTTATCAGCGGCTACTGGACGTCAATCATATGGTCATTCTTACATATGTATTTAGAGGAAACCCGCTGCCGCCACATTGACAACTCTTTCCGATAAGCAGCAAGGGGTCTTTTAAATGCACCGTTGTATAGAAAGGACAGCACATACCAAGGCCAGGCCCTTTGATAAACCAGTTGTGAACTACTGGTTGGAACGGAAAATAAACCTAATTGCATATGGGTCCACTAAGAAGGATCGATCCGACGACCGACCGGTTCACATGCAGACACGCCAAAGTTAAAGCAATTTTTTTATCATACAGCTTTGTTTGAAGGTAAATTTTGTTATATTTAACGATGCCTCTAAAGCACATTGATTTTTATCATATGTTCATTCTGACATGACTGAGAGGAAACCCGCTGATGCCACATAGGCAACTCTTTCCGATAAGCAGCAAGGGGTCTTTTTATATACGCTGTTCCACAGACAGGACAGTACATACCACGGTCTTTGATGAACCAGTTGTGAACCACTAGTTGGAACGGAAAATAGGTATCTATGCAAATATCAAAATTGTTTCTACGTTTAATATAGCAAAAAGTTAGACCAGATTCTATTCTTTTAGTTTACAAATTTTCATTGATAAGTAAAGGGAAATTCATTATCGAGAAATGGAATTAAGTTTGGCAAGTCGATTTCCTGTCAGTGTGCATCCTCTGAAATTGCGGCTATCAGCAATGCCGTGGAAATTGCCACGGAGTTTTTTATTCTCCGCGGCACTATTTTTGCCGCGGATAAAAAAAAATTCAAGTTATATTTTTTTCTTATTGTTAAAAATAAAGTATACTTTACACAAAAATTGTCGTGGAAAATGTCGTGGAACTATTTCTCCACAGCATTTATTTTGTCGAGGACATTTTCTTAATTGCAGGAGTTGCAGTATGCATATGGTAGATTCTATCCAGAAACTTGATATGATGAACTTTCACCGCTAACAATCGATGTTTTAAATAAAAATCCATATTACTTTTGTGTTTGTCAGAGTTGGTGTCTCATCATCCATTTTAAAAATAATTCTCATCTCCAATGCAATAGTAGGATTCCCAGATTAAATACACGTTTATTTTTTATTTATTTATTATTATTATTATTATTAATAATGGGCAGTAGAAGTTTGGTCATTTTTTATTTATTTTTTTATTATTATTATTCCTATTATTATCATTGTTATTATTATTATTATTATTATCATTATTATTATTATTATCATCATTATCATTATTATTACATATTATTATTACATATTATTATTACATAGCATTATCATTATTATTATTATTATTATTACATAGTATTATTATTATTATTACATAGTATTATCATTATTATTATTATTACATAGTATTATCGTTATTATTATTATTACATAGTATTATCGTTATTATTATTATTACATAGTATTATCATTATTATTATTACATAGTATTATCATTAATAATATTTATTATTATTATTATTAGTATTAGTATTATTACATAGTACTCTGCCGGCATATGGATGTTGAAAGAAGGAAAGGATTAGCGTGAAAGGAAAGGATTATTTGTTTAACGACATCCGAGCATATTGTTTATTCAGCAGCTATTAGATGTCAGATAATGTTTGCGACAGATGGACTTAAGAGGAAACCAACTACCACCACATATCCTACTGTTTCTGTTACTAGTATAGATAATACAGCAAGTATCACAGCCTCTGTTAAACTAGTTAAAGCCACTTACCGGAAAAAAAGTGTCGTACAGAGCCGGTATCAATATTAACAATCCAAAGCCGCCTCTACGAAGATTTGATCCGAGTACCTAGTAGCCGTGAGTTCGACAGTGTAATAATAAAATGACTAGCCTTGTGAAATCAGCATGAAGTTAACACTGGAAATCTATATCATTGTATTATATATGGATTATTTGTTATTCTATCGACAGCTGTCATACTACTACAATGGCGAAGCAATTACATACGTTTACAAATCTGCTTTCTGTGCTTCTCATTAACATAGAGAAGAGAGAGATGTATAGCAAAAGCTTATCTCTGTATTCAACAGGTGCTAGCGCACGTGGGCGCTCTACTGCACGTTGGTTGGACCTATTTCTGTGCCTTTATCCAATTAAGGTTCAAGCAACCTGTGGTGTCTGTCCAGGACAGAGGTTAGTAGGAGAGATGAAACCCGTTGCCGCCACACTAATGTGGCTACCGTTACCGAGAAACAGCAAGGAATATTTTATATGTCCTATACCACAGACGGGGCAGCACAAACCACGACCTTTGATATACTAGTTGTGGATCACTGGTCGGTGCAAGTGGTGTACACCTATCCAATGAACCTTGCAGAGCATTCACTCTGGATCGGAGCCGGTACTGAGATTAAAAATCCCATGCCTTCACGAAGATTTGATCGCAGTACCTATCAGCCGCATTTCACTGGCTTTAAACGTTCTCATTAGATTTATTCGAGCGAGCGTTCATTATATTTGCGCCAGTGAGCCTTCTTTAGCAATACTGAATAATTTTTAAATGACGTTTTGTGGGGTTTTTTTTAAAGGAAAACACATGATAAGAATTAAAATATAATCAGATGGTTTTAAATTCTGATTTGTTTCTTTGATCAAAAACAGTTTAATGACATCTAAGCAACGCAAATTATGCATGCAAGTCACGTGATCATCAACATGTGTCATCACAGATCGTGTTGTCACATATCTTTAGTGTTTAGTTAGATGCATGCAGACATGCTCTAGATGGCACACTTATGTCAAATATGGCATTGATGTGTATAACATCCCACTTCATATTTCATGCCACATGAATGTGACAGTTGTGCCATTTTAAACAAGAATGTGACAGTTGTGACATTTTAAACAAGAATGTATCGCTGGCATTATTTATTTTACAGAGAATGTGTACAATAAATTGCTCACATTGTGCATTGTCTGTGTGATACATTCAGAGTCATCGGCAGCATCACAGGATTGTACATGGTTGGCACGAAGTTCAAAGAACAATGAATCATATACACAGCAGACATTAAAATAATAATAATAATAAAAATAATAAAATAAATAATAATAATAATTTAAAAAATAATAATAGAGCCCAGTGGGAGAACATCGGACTCTCTAGCTAAAGACAGTGGTTCTAACTTCGTTATTTTTCGTCATTATAATTCAGACCGAATGGTCGATGATCAATTGACTCTCATTGCTTAACATGAAAGAAATAAGCCATTGTTTAAAAAATATATATTCTACGTCCTATCTTATGTTTACCAAAAAACTTTATTTTAAAATTAAAAAGAAAATAGGTGTTTCTTTTTCAGTATATTCGGAATAGATTAGAATTCACGGGAGATAAAATTTCACTGCTCTTAAACAGCAGTTTGGGCTATTTTTCCGTTCCAGCCAGTGGTCCACAACTGGTTCATCAAAGGTCGTGGTATGTGCTGTCCTCTCCGTGGGGTGGTGCATATAAAAGACTCCTTGCTGCTTATCAGAAAGAGTAGCCCATGTGGCCGCAGCGGGTTTCCTCCATATAAATATGTCAGAATGACCATATGATTGACGTCCTAATAGCCGATGATAAGATAAAAATCAATGTGCTTTAGAGGCGTCGCTAAATAAAGGAAACTTTTCTTGTCTTGGTCTTAAACATTACAAGTGTGTGGTTGTATTTGTGTAGTTTAATACTAAAATATGTTTAATTATTGGACACCCATATAATATATCTTTAAGCAAAAAATAATAATTTTACTATCAAATAAACTTTAAAAAATGGTGCTGAAAGTGACGTTTCAAACCAATATGGCTTCGTATGATTGTTATCAGTAATACTGTGCACAAGACCCGGATGTAGCTCAAACGGTAGCGTGTCCGCCTGTTAAGCGGTCGGTCATCAGATCAATCCTTATCAGTGGACTCATTTGCATTTTGGGCTATTTTCCTTTCAACCAGTGGTCCACTACTGGTTTATCAAAGGTCGTGGTATGTGCTGCCAGTCTGTGGAAAAATTCATATAAAATATACCTTGCTGTTTATTGGAAAGAGTAACCTATGTGGTGGCAGCGGATTTCCTCTCATGACAAATTTCAGAAATGTATGACATCCAATAGCCAATGATAAGATAAAAATCAATGTGCTCAAGAGGCGTCGTTAAATAGAACAAACTATACTTTACAGTGCACAAAGGTCAGCACTATCTTTTATGGCACACCTAGCTACCTGTTTGGAATGAGAAACAGTAAAACTAGGTGACCGGTTCCAGATGGCGCACCTCTTGTGTCTGTGAACTGAACGTAAAGTGAAAGAAAGTCCCACTGAGCTGTGACGGGTTACAGGATCGATTCTAACCACCTTCACTACCACCATGTAAATCTAATGGGCTTATTTACATTTCCAGGAGTGACCCACAACTGATATATAAAAAAACATTCAGATATAATTACATTGTTCAATTATATTTTGCACTAGAAGCGATGTTTAGCGTAGAATAATGTTTTTGACTCTTTAATTGATAAATCTGTCGTATTTTGTGAAGTTTATGCTATATTTTATCATATTTTGTGTCAGTTGTTAATACTATTTATCATAAGCATTATTTCTTTTTATTGTTATTGTAGTTTGTTTGGGTCATATATTTTATTTATTTTTTCGTATCAGTTAAACAATTAATTCATTCTACTTTCATTCTTTCTTTCATTCACTCACTCACTCTCTCTCACTCAATCACTCACTCACTCATCTATTCATCCATCCATCCATCCATCCGTCCATCCATCCATTCATTCATTCATTCATGCATACATATATACATTCATTCATTCATTCTTAGGTTCATTTATTCATTCATTCAGCTTACAAAATAATAAAGAAAACTTGTAAAATAACGGCTGTCACTTTTCCCGTCACTCCTTTGATACATGTTTTAACTTTGGATATCCATGTTGCGTTTCAGAGATCTTATTAAGCTGAATAACAAAATTATATTTCAAGACATAGACATTACGGCGGTATTTCGACCCTAAATAGTAAACACAGACCTATTAAGTCTTTATTTGTGAGTCATAATTAAATACAACAAAGTCGGTTTAAAGTTAGGTCCATACTTTTAAAGTTACACAAACACAGGGCGCATGTGGCAAAATATTGAAATACCTTGTCCTATCATTGGTATAATAATTCGCACAGATTTACGTTACAACTGGAAATTCTCAACGGAATCATCCTATTGTACAACAGGACTGGAACAAAATCTGTTAAACTGTAAAATGATGAGCTTGCTAATAATCGGTCTGACATTTGAAAACGCCATCTGTCATTGTTGTTCTATTTAAATCATTTAAACAGTGTAACAACGCTTTTATAAACATGTGTAATACTTTGCCGCTTATTCTGTTCAAGACCGTATGTAATTTTATGTTACATAACGTATTATATTACATACAATAATTGTAACACACCTGCAACATATGGTGAAGCGAGAAGAATTTTACTGACAAGATAGAATATTATTCACACATATATATATACGCACCGTGAACACTGGTTTATGGATTATATTAATGCTATATAATGTTTTAAAATAAATGTCTCACCTCTCTAACTAATTCGTATCCATGATCTTTTGCTACTCGTTTGGCGTGGTCAGAACCACCATGGATTTCTGCTGCCCATTCGTTAACGTAGTGACCGTTTCCAAAAGTTTGCTCTACATTGTCGATAAACAACAGAATTGAGAGTAGCAAAAGTGGCTTAATCATAATACAGTTCCGTAAGTCTACAAGTCAGTATTGTCTGTGTAAAGCCAAACTGTCCAGCGTCCTTTATGGTGACCGTCCAACAGATAACGTGGGAGATTTTCTCACCGTGTTCAATCAGATATTCCATTTCATACCTCCGTCATAGCTGGGACAGGACGTGTGACTTTCAGAACGTTGCAACAGCTGTCGCTTCATGCGATCACTCCCGTTGACTATCTAGTCAAATCAGCATCTACCATACGTCACCAACAATATATATATAAAACGATATATAAACATTAAAAAAGTTAGTCCGTTCATAAATTTGCACGCATTGCATTGGTTGCTTTTGAGATTCTTTTTGAGCATCTGCGCATGCACGATTCATGCCATTAAGGTCATTATCTATGAAAAGAACAGCAGCTATCTCTATTATTTCGTAATTGGTGAAAATTGGTTTTGATGGATTATAGGTCGAGAAAAAAAATGTCCGTTGCATTGACGAGGGTCTTCTGGCGTATTAATGACCGCACTGTGAAATGAATTCTTCACCGACACTATCAAATGAACCAGTATTAATTAGACAGGGCAGTCGTGAGTGGAAATCGAAGTTTGGCGGAAACTATTTCAAATGTCGAGAGATATCTGATCCATTAATTAGACTTATATTAGTTTGTACACACCAGTGGTCGAGAGACGAAATGCGTGTGATCGAATTCGGGTGCCAACAGTTTTAAAGGAGGAACTTACAAATTTGACGGATAGCAGACGGCTTCGATGTCTTTGATCGTAACGTTATTATGTATTGCTTGAAAAGTTTTGAATGTGATAACAGTTTTGTCGTTTAGGCTGCGTGAAGACGTCTAGTGGCGGTTTCAGAGGGATTCCCTAAATATCACATTCAATGCCGCAGCCAGAAGCTGAAAACAGACGAGGCAAATCAGAAGAGGGTCCCACTGTATGTCCAAACGTTTTTCAAAGTAGATTTGTAAAAAATTTAAAGTTTTGTCATAAAACAAAACTGACGAAGCATTCGTCTGTCAATACTGGCTACGGCACTGACATTATTTGAAAAGGCAGAAAGTTTCAATGTGAAAATAGTTTTGTCGTTTACGCTGCGTGAAGACGTCCAGCAGCGATTCCAGAGGTGTGCTAGGAGTGTACCTCTGTTCGGGTTCTATGTATCACTTTATTTTAAAGGGCTGAAAGTTAGGTATGAAAGAAATATAATTCGTAGTAGAATTAATAAATTACCTGTGCCCAAGAAAGGAAAATAGGTTAGGTATGGTGCAGGTTTCAGATTTAGACCTTGGGGGAGAGGGGGGCGAGGCGCAATTCAGGGTCGGGATGGGGGCGGGGCTCTTAAGGTTCGGGGCCCCTCAACATAGAAATTGAATGCATGCCAAATAAAAATAATGAACTAAAACTTATGAATAGAACTAATTTTATAATTATTACATTTTTTTATAAAGGATTGCCTACGGCAATTGCCCTCTTTGCCTCTTTATAAATCCGGCCCTGGGAGGGAGAAATAGGACTCGCTCGACAAGCAAAGTGCAAGAGAGGTTTAGAGAGTCTGGTCCAAATTTAACTGATAGATCCCTTTCATTTGTTAATAGTTGCACCCACTAAAAAGTCGTGGAACCGCTACTGGTTCCATTTACAGAAATAATAAGCTTTCTCGCCATTGTTAAACATAAATAGGCTGACATGTCTGATTACTGCATTGGTTGACTATAACTGGAAGGAAACGGAAATAATATTGCTTGTTTAACGATCTGTGGTGAGTGGCCGGCTTAATTTTGATGAATCGTAGATTGAAGATCCTCACTGGCTATTTTCCATTCATTGATGGGTCATCACCATTGTCCTTTTTTTCTTCTTTTTTTTTGTTGTATTTTTAAAACTATTTTTTCTATTAATACATATTCGAATCTTGTTTTCTTTACATAGGCATGAAAATAATTCCAAAACCTTGTCATAAGATTTTGAAAACTTATCAAAATATTTCAATATGATTTTCACATTTCTTAAGAATAACACTTTTCTGAAAAATATACTTCTTTTATCTGATACTCTCTCTAATTTAAACATACATGATGGTAGTAAGTTTATATAAAGTTCATCATTTAAAATACTTGCATATAGTTATTTTATCTTTAAACAATTTCCTAAACATTTTCTATGAAACGTCTTTGTGGTCAAAAAAAACAACAACACTATTTGCCTAACAAAAGACAACGCAGTTTCTCTGTGTCATATTAATATAGCGTGTATCATGGTTATGTCATGTTTTCAAATAATTAGTACCATCATGTATGAAACCCTTTTTAAAAGAAGAGACAGTATCAGATAAAAGAAGTATATTTTTCAGAAAAGTGTTATTCTTAAGAAATGTGAAAATGGTATTGAAATATTTTGATACGTTTTCAAAATCTTATGATAAAATGAAAATAATAATCAAGTAGCTCCAACACCAATATTAAGTTATTTTAACATTTTTCTTCCATCCATTTGGGAATCTGAAGAAGCCTTTTGCAATTTGGGCTATGTTCCGTTTCAACCAGTGGTCCACAACTTGTTAATCAGGCCATGGTATGTGCTGTCCAGTCTGTCCGAAAGTGCATATAAAAGATCCCTTGCTGCTTATTGGAAAGTGTAACCTATGTGGCGGCGGCGGCTTTCCTCTAAGCAAATATGTCAGAATGACTATAATATTATGATTGACGTCCAACAGTCGATGATAAGATTAAATTACAAAAAATGTAAAGCGTATGCATATCATTTAGATTTTGTACCCAATAGCCAATGTGTTTTTTTTTTTTGTGTGTTTGCCTGGTGGAATATTTTATTTGTTTTCCGTTCTAAATAATTAGTATTATATTTTAATTGCTGATTATGTATGTCAGACAGCTGTTAGCAAATATGATATTCAGGCAACATTTCATTACCATATATTATCTAATAAACTATAATGAAAATACTTTTATTATCCATATACATCCCAATAAACGTTATAACTATCCTTATATTATTATACGCTTATCGTTTTAACAACTGTAACATAGGATTTTTAGAACTGATAATCGGACCATCTCCTATATGCAGCGGAAGCGGGTTTCTTCTATTTTTATAGACCTTGTGTCGCAAACACCATATCGTCACCCTCATAACATAAGAGCCTAAGTCATTTTTTGGTTTTGAGAAAAAGCAAAGAAACTTCTACAATTCCCAATCAATGACTATTTATTAACCATTTCTCATACAAACACAAGTGGGTTAGGAAGTGCTTAGGTATTTTTGAAGCTTAAAGTAACTGTTATAAGAAGTGAGTTAGGCTGAAGATGTCAAACATTTGGCCAAAAATTACTTAGGTTAAATGTGGGTGACGATATGGTAATATGATTGGCTAACAGGCGGGTGTGCAGGATGCGTTTGGGAGGAGGAGGGAGTCAATCCTTCTGGTCAACGCTTTAATGTTTTATATCCAGTTCTTTGAAGAAAGATGTTATACATTATGGAAGCCTTTCTTCTACAATGGCGGATCTTGGGGGTGGGGGGGGGGTAAAGGAGGTAATAAGTAAGGGGCTAATTTTTAATAAATAATTTTCACCTAGAATACATAGCACAATGGAGGTTCGGTAGGCATGATCCCAAAAGTTTTTAAAGGGTTTTTTGTTTTGGATTTTTTAGTGTGTTTTTGTTGTTGTTTTTCGTTGTTGGTTTTTTTTTTTTTTTTTTTATTGTTTTTTTTTAGGGTGTTTGTGTTTTTCGGGGTAGGGAGTGGGGGTGGAGGTACGTTTGCTGTAATTTCGATATCATGAAGCTAGGCTTATAGAAACAAATTTTAAATGGGGTGAAAATAACCTGAAACGCGATTTCCTGGCATTTAAAATCAACAAAATCAGTTTAAAAAAAAATCATTATCGGGTATTTACTTTATTATTTGAAAAAAATTGCCGTCGCAAGATGATCTGAATTTCATATACTCTAACTCATTGGTAGCAAGCATCTTAATCAGCATCTGTACAACACTGTTATTCCGGGTTTTAAACTCATACTCCCACGGACCCTTGACCTAATTAATTTCCAAACAAAGAATTAATTTCAAATATAAACATTTGATTTGTCTATAGAAATAATTCAATCAACAACTTACATAACCACCGCATCTCGCTTATTATCAATATTTTAAAAATAATAATGAATTATTCTCACGGACAAATAAGTTTGTTTTTTCCGTTGAAGGTGTGACTTATTTATTTCGAGTCACGTGACGGGTATTTCCCCATTAGCCGTTATTTTAAAACTTCTGAATATTTTTGTAGCTGCAAAAACATTTCGTACCAATTTATTTCGCCCCACAAGGCGTTTCGATCTTGTAATTTGAAATTTTTAAATTTTAAAAAACCCCGATTAAACTCGACATGGAATTCTCTATACCATGGTTCAGTTAAAATGTCTCGTGATATGAAAACGAGATCTATTATAACAAATGCATGTAAGTTTCATTCGTAATCAATATTTAGACCACAAATCCCCTTAAATTCCGTGGGACTATGCCTTTAAGCATGGCAATTCCACCCTTTTGTGTTTTTTCTTCAAACGATTGAAATACTTTAAAAAATAGTTGTTATAAATAAAATTGTTTTCATTAGCCTACCACGACAGAGAAAAGTCTTTGTCTGAGGAAAGAGTCCATGGCTTGTGAGAGGGCGAGGTAGACCTTTTCCTTTACACCACTGTGATGCGGATCCATCGCTATCAAACATGACGCTGTCAAGAAATGAAAACGAAAATGACTATATATCTGGACATTTCAGTTAATGAACATTCAACTCTGCCGGAGTTTACAAAGAATTAATTTTAAATACAAACATTTGTCCATAGAAATACTTTATTCAACTACAGGTACTTACATAACCACCTCATCTCGCTTACTATCAATATTTTATAAATAATAATGAATTGTGCTCACGGACAAATAAATCGGGAAAAAAATTACCCCCCGCCCCCACCCTGAAAGTGTGACGTTTATGACGTTTATATTTTGAGTCACATGACGGGTATTCCCCCATTAGCTGTCATTTTAAAACTTCTGAATATTTTTGTAGTTGCAAAAACATTTCGTACCAATTTATTTCGCTCATTGAGGAGTTCCGAACTTGGAATTTGAAATTTTTAAATGTGAAAAAAAAATCGATCGACTCGATATATAAATTCCCTACACCATGTTTCAGTTAAAATGTCTTGCTTGGTATGAAAACGAGGTCTAGTATAACAAATACATGTAAGTTTCATTCGTAATCAATATTTAGACCACAAAGCCCCTTAAATTTCGTGGGACT
>JAULBS010010691.1:0-11150 GCA_032355785.1 Symmetromphalus regularis | reverse complement strand
AAGTTTGTTTTATTTAACGATGCCTCTAGAGCACATTAATTTTTATCTTATCATCGGCTATTGGACGTCAATCATATAGTCATTCTGACATATGTGTTTAGAGGAAACTCACTGCCATAGACATGACAGCACATACCACGGCCTTTGATGAACCAGTTGTGATCCACTGATTGGAACGGAAAATAGCCCAAAGTGCAGATGGGTCCACTTATAAGGATCGATCCGACGACCGACAGCTTCACAGGCTACCATTTGAGCTAGATCCCGCTCCGTTTATGTACTGTTATATTAGTAATCCTTGTGTAAGGGGCCGTTCACAATTATCAACATTTTCACAAGTGTAGTGAGTACTCTTTTTTCACAAGTGTAGTGAGTACTCTTTTTTCACAAGTGTAGTGAGTACTCTTTTTTCACAAGTGTAGTGAGATCTCTTTTTTCACAAGTGTAGTGAGATCTCTTTTTTCACAAGTGTAGTGAGTACTCTTTTTTGCTACCCACCAACGCCCCCTCCCCTCCTAAAAGTGTACATCAGAAAGCGATGCGATATTTGTGAAAAATGCACTGAAATTGGTGTGATTTGGCTTTTTACCCCACGTGTGTTTGTTAACAAACGAGCTAGACAAGAGATGTTGTCATTTTGAGAGTACATTCCCCACTGGCAAATAAAGTTTCTTGTGTATTGTCAATGGCCTAGTGAGTTTAATGCACGTACTGTGGCCATTGGGCTTATATAAGAGAACATAGTAAAATAAATTGTAGTCTGAGGCCAAATGACACTGCTGTGAATAGCGGCAGACGAAAGAACAGTTTCAATAAAAGCTGCAAGGGGTATTTGTATCGACATTTTCTTCTAATTTTAAAAGAGTTCGCTGGCATTTAACCCCCTCCCACCGACCCACCACACTCCCCAGCGTACGGTTTGAACACTTATGAAAATGTTAATAATTGTGAACGGCCGCTAATAGCTTCACGATTTTTTCTGTGATAAAATGACTGTTTCTTTAGCATGTCCTCCTCTTTTTTATTCATTTTAGTGTCAGTAATAATAATAATAATAATAATAATAATAAATAATTTATATTAAAAAAAAATTTGGTTTATTTTAAGAATGTCTCGTTGGAGGCTGACTCACACTTGACTACATGTTGAAATCACCAAATAATTGACATCCGATGGCCGATAATTAATAATTCAATGTGCGCTAGTGGTGCCTTAAAATAAAATTAAATAATATTAATAATAATAATAATAATAATAATAATAATTAATAATAATAATAAATAAAGAAATTAATTAAAAAATAACCTAATAATAATAATAACAAAAAAGTTAGGTCCTCAATTAGCTCATAATATATCTATAGAATGTTGCAATTAACTTTATAACTTTCACAAGTTATTTGATATTTTCATGACAGTACATACCATTTGATATATAATTATTAGTTTGTTATGTGAAGTGTTTGTCGAGAAACAAAATACTACCATACTAAATAGAAATAATACATTCATTTATATATGTATCTGAGAGTAAATGAGATACAATAAACATATAAATATAACAGAAAAAACGAAGATTGTAAAATGTCGCAAACGATACATGATATTAAAACATGTATACAACAATATGACCTCATTATGTTAATGTATGCAACATGACACTGATTTAATGTATGCAATATTAAATTCATGTATGCAATGGTCATTACATTCACGTATACAACAACATGACGTCATTAAATTCTAGCGTACGCCAATATGACGTCATTGAAATATATATACAACTTGATGTAGTACAATAATTTGATGTATACAACTAAATGACAGGATTAAATTCAAATGTACAACAATGTGACGTAATACAGTAACACAAAATTGCACCCTTTTAGGGTAATATATATATATATGTTTATACACGTATGTAGGAAGTGAACACATTTAAATACGTACACACGTGTAGGTGTATAAATGTGCAAGTATTGCACGTGGCGATGACAATATGTCCATTATATTTGCACGTATACTACATTTGAAAACGATCACAAAAAGATGAAATGTACAAACATTAAAACTGAAATTTAAAGGGGCACAATAAAGAAACTTTCATTACTACATTACTTAAATAGATAATTAATCATGATTTAAAAAGAAAAAGAAAAACATATGTAAATTGCATTAATGTTAAAAACGTCTGACTTTAGTCAGTTCTTTGCAATGCAGCTACCTGATAAATTTCTTTAATATGACAGGCAAGAGCATCTATAACCACCACACGTTTATATATTTGTATTAGACCAATATTTAGAAGCTAACAAAACAAATTGCCATGCCATAACTTTAAATGTATACATTATCTTCATTGTGTTTTGTGTAAGTTCATTAAATCCTAATGCGCTATATATTAAAATAATAATAGAATTAAAACAAAGGAAACAGTTTTCCTTTAAAATTTTGTTGTAACTAAATTTGGACCCCATCCCCCTACCCTCCTCCAATATTAAACGTCATAAAACTATCTTTGTACCCTGTTTCCAAAATAAATGCATCGACCCTAGGCACAGTGTTCACTAGCCAGGCACCGCGGAGTAGATATGCCCGGGAGAGGCTATGTCCCCACTTTTTAAAAAGAAATCACTAAACAAAAATTGCTGAATAAAAATATTTTCAGGCTCATTAACAAAACAAATCAGCCAAAATCCGTGGAGTTTTCGAAGTATGAGACGGTTCCTGCAGAAACGCTGCTGCCCTTCAGTCACCTACTTTTCAGTGCCCCCCCCTACACTTTCAAATGCACTCCGCGGGCCCTGCTAGGTCATTATATTAAGTTTAAAAACAACACTAATTGCACAACATCTAACAATAAATTATTTGATTTAAATGAGAAATAAGCCAGAACTTTTTTATTCAAAATTACAAAACGTGTAGTATCCCTTTTTTTTTTATATTCCATTTAAAGACATTAAACCGTACATTACCAATCAAACATGCATCATGATTTAGAAATAACGACAACTGCATCTAATTATTGTAAAAAAAGCAAACTAAAATGATTCATGCTTTGAGGGCCGGCCGTAAGCCAAATGATCCAATTGCTTCCAATTGGACCCCGCGCTAGGGTAACCTATTCTAGTATTGTCAGGTAAAACTGTCTTCTAACAGAGCCTGACCAGTTCCCATTATTAAACCCCGCAACTCCTAAAGCCACAGTTTTTTTAATTAAATGTTTTACGGATCCGCCGTCTTGTTTACAAAAGTCCCTCCAGAAAAATAAAATTTAAGGTCTTTTTTTTTTAATTCCATCGCCTATACTCACGTTTTCATCCCCGAACTATCAATAAAATCTTTCCAATGTTTTCTGTGGGACTAAAATTGACATATAATTATGCATCTGAAAAAAGGAGTCGGCCTCCGGTTGCCATTTTTAAAATAATCTCGCGATGTGCGAGAGTTCAGGTTCAGGACAAGAGTTCGACGTGACCGTACCAAAATGACGTCGTACTTTGTTATAAACCTCAGATGTATTAGTATATTTTCTCCCTCCTACGATGACAAATTGGACTTCAACAAAATTGGACTTCAACAGAATTGGACTTCAACAGAATTGGACAAAAAATCCGTGAAACATTTAATAAAAAAAAAAACATGGCATAAAGCTGGCCCTGATGGAGATGTTACTTGCTGTGAATAAATGATTAAAAGTATGGTTTTGTTAAGGATATACTGGTTTCTGCAACTGAATCTATTTGTGCCCTATACTATTAAAAAAGTGTCTAGAATACTTGGTCCACAGTCATCTGAAAGACTTACTCCAGTATTTAACAACCCCTGTAATTAACAAAATGTCCACGGCAAAATAAATGTGCCATTTTCCACGACAATTTTTATACTTTATTTTTAATAATGACAAAAAATACACCTTGACAATAAATTAGTCCATGGCAAAAAAAGTGCCACGAAGAATGAAAAATTATGTGGCAATCTCCACATCATTGCTGATTGCCGCGGACAATTTCAGGGGTTGATGTAAAGTCACATAGATTCTAATCATACTACTTTCTACAAATTCATTCAGATGGACATGCAACTTTCTAACAAATACTATTAGACCCAGAGATGGGTTGAAAATGTGTTTTATATTTCACATATACTCCTATGAAAAGCTAGAATGGTATTTGTGGATAATGACAAACACAGATCATGTACACATCACATGTTGGTGTAATATATAGAATCACAGATAACGATGAAAATCCAATTGTAAATGCATCACTTGTGTCAGAATAGAGAACTCATTATACAGAGGAATTCAACTAGTCTCCTCAGAATGAGCAATTTCAGTGGCGCAGGCTGTGTATTTAATCAGCCGACATCACATTCAGAGTTAGGCAATCCAAGATTCAAAGGCTGAATGTTTCAATCAGCCGACATCACCTTCAGAGATGTGTAATCCGCAATTCCGCGGAGGAATACCTTCTTTTCACTGAAATAAATCCGAGTTTTTATGTGATTTGTGGAAAAATAACAAAACATTGATGTTTTAAGCCTTGTCTAGAATAACATCTTGAAAATACAAACAATCCTTGCTGTTAAGGAGTCTTGCTTATTTTCATTGAAACTAGCGAGAGTTACAAGTCCTTGAGGTTCTGCTATGATATTTTCTTGATAATACAAACAAGCCACACAGTTAAGGAGGTGTACCTTCTTTCCTTTGAAACTAGCGATAGTAGCAAATGTTTAAGACTGGTCTAAGATATTTTCTTGATAATACAAACAAGCCACACAGTTAAGAAGGTGTACCTTCTTTCTTTTGAAACTAGCGAGTAGCAAGGGTTTGATGCTTGGCTATGTTCTCATCGTGAAAATATAAACAAACCACACTATTAAGGAGAGTTCCTGTCTTTTATTTGAAACTAGCGATAGCAGCAATTCTTTAAGACTTGTCTACGATCACATTTTAAAAATACTAGTAATCCACAGTGCAAAGGAGGAATGACCCTTTTCCATTGAAATACGGAGTTTTCCTCACACATATAGGAACTATGTCAAGCATTCTACATTGTTAAAGAGTTGTTCCTTCTTTTCTTTAAAAACACAATCTTAATATTCTGGTTACATAACAAACTTGACAGTCTCCTTCAGTTACTTCATCTTCAGAAATTTATATTTCATGTACCTCGTTATGTATGAAAGCAAGAACCACACAATATCCTATTATTTCATGTTTTTACATCAGACGCAAATTTGAGTTGCTGCGTTATGGTTACATAACATGACAGAGCTTCCTCCACTTCCTTCATCTCCAGGAATTTATGTTACATTGTCCTGTATGATAGCAAGAACCACAAAATATCCTATACTTCATGTATTTAGATCAGATGCAAATTTGAGTTGCTACCTTATATCTTATAGTTACATAACATGACAGAGCCTCCTCCACTTCCTTCATCTCCAGGAATTTATGTTACCTTGTCCTGTATGACAGTGTGACAGAAAGAGCCACACAGTATCCTATGCTTCGTGTCTTTAGATCAGACGCAAATTAGAGTTGCTATCTTATACCTTAAAGTTACATAACATGACAGAGCCTCCTCCACTTCCTTCATCTCCATGAATTCATGTTATCTTGTCCTGTATGACAGTGTGACAGCAAGAACCACACAATATCCTATACTTCATGTCTTTAGATCAGACGCAAATTAGAGCTGCTATCTTATACCTTAAAGTTACATAACATGACAGAGCCTCCTCCACTTCCTTCATCTCCATGAATTCATGTTACCTTGTCCTCTATGACAGTGTGACAGCAAGAACCACACAGTATCCTATGCTTCATGTCTTTAGATCAGACGCAAATTAGAGCTGCTATCTTATAGTTACATAACATGACAGAGCCTCCTTCACTTCCTTCATCTCCATGAATTCATGTTACCTTGTCCAGTATGACAGGAAGAACCACAAAATATCCTATACTTCATATTTGTAGATCAGACGCAAATTAGATCTTCTACCTTATAGTTACATAACATGACAGAGCCTCCTTCACTTCCTTCATCTCCAGGAATTTATTTTACCATGTCTTGTATAACAGCAAGAACCACACACTATCCTGTACTTCACGTCTTTAGATCAGATGCAAATTTGAGTTGTTATTAGCAGTATAATAACACCACTAAACAACCTTCTATATGTAATCCAGCATCAGAAATCTGGTTTTACTCAGTATTTTAAAATCAAACATGACCTGCTGTGCAACTTAAAATTTAATTCATCATTTCCAGTATGGCAAAAACGTGTCTCCTATATATAATGCAACTGCAAAAAATTGAAAAGGTTTTTTGTTTGTACCACTACTATTGTCATTGTTTTGTTTTTTTGTTTTTTTGTTGCGGGTTTTCATACGTGAGAAGGTAACACACCAGGTGACGAACAATGAACAGTTTCGAGTAATATCTAACAACAATGTTAAGAAATTGTTTCTTTGGTTTGTAAACACAGATTTGTGTTTATACAATGTATTTTAAAAACAAAAAGTAATACGAATTACTGATGGTGATGATCAGTCACGAATTTAGAGACATTTTGAATCCATGGTCTTTAGGAGGTTTCCCATTTTGCGTTTTAACATATTTAAGTAATATCATATCGACGGCTGACTGTAATAAACAGCTATGTCCAAAATGGTACTCTCGTGCAGGGATAGAAACTAACGCTCGTCCCATCATCTGAACCGATTAAATACTTACTGACGCTAGTCCCCTGGGCCAGTAGATATCTGTCCAATCTTATAATTAAAATGGGGGGACTAGTGATTTTTCGTGGGGACGAGTAACATTTTAAGGCTAATAGTCCCCATGGCAAGTGAAAATAATTTCTTAACTTCTACCCTTGTTGAGAAAAATTAATTTTAAAGTTAAGTGTCATGTAAATTCAGAACCTTTTATAATTCACAGATTCTGTTTTCATAGGCTTTCCCTCAGTATGCAAAATTGCATGACCAAGATCTTTAATTCTGTGCTTATTCTAAGTTTGCCAAAATTGACGTATCTGGGTTTTTTCAGCCAGTCCTCGATATTTAACAGTAAAAACATCACACTATCCACTATAATGTGGTAGTGAAAACTGTAGAAATATTTAATTCATAATGACAAGGTTGTTTTCCATCTTTCTATTCAAAAGGTTGAAGTGTATCATATATAACTAAAGGAGCTCCACGTTTTGATGGTAGAGAAGACACTGGAGAAACACTGAATCTATGATGTCAAAGATTTCAGTTGTATAATGTTTTAACAATACAAGTACCATGCATTCTGTGTGGTGATGGCCAGTAAGACTCTGAAGAAAGAATCCATATTTTCAAGGAAAGTTTTCCTCTCTCTATTCATATTTAAGAACACAAGTAACATGCTTTCATTTTGGTGATGGTCAAATAATCCATATTTCAAGGAAGTTTCCCCTTTTTCTATTCATGTTTAATAATACAAGTACCATGCATTCTTTATGGTGATAATCAGCAAGACTTTGAAGAAAGAATTGATAATTTCAAGGAAGTTTTTCCTCTCTATTCATGTTTGAGAATACAAGCAGAATGCATTCATTGTTGTGATCGTCACAAGACATTGAAGTAAGAATCCATATTTTAAGCAAATTTTCCCTTTCTCTATTCATGTTTATGAATACAACAAGTACCTTGCATTCTTTATGGTGATGGTCAGCCAGAATTTAAAGAAAGAATCCATATTTTCAATGAAGTTTTCCCTCTTTCTCTTCATGTTTAAGAATAAAAAAACTACCAGGCATTAATTATATAGATTGTCAAATAATCGATATTTTCAATGAAGTTCTCCTGCTTTCTATTCATGTTTAAGAATACAAACACAATGCATTTATTATGGTGATGTTCAGCAAGACTGTGAAGAAAGAATCCATATTTTCAAGGAAGTTTACCCTCTCTATTCATGTTTTACCATGCATTCCTTATGATCGTCAGCAAGACTTTGAATAAAGAATCCATATTTTCAATGAAGTTTCCCTCTTTCTATTCATGTTTAAGAATAGAACTAACATGCATTCATTATGGTGATGGCCAAAGAATCCATATGTTATGGAAGTTGTCCCTCTTTCTATTCGTGTTTGAGAATACAAGCACCACAATGATCATGACGTACACTGGACTGGCATAGAATACTGCCTATGGAAAGACACATCCGGGTCTGTTAATAATCCATTGTTTTCGTCCATAGCTGGCGCAGTAGCTTCCACTCTAGACGCAGTGGTGCAGTTCTCAGAATCACGAATTTGAAATTCTAGCAGTTTGTTTGTCGAATCTCCTGCTGTGTCCTTAACAGGGTCACATTTCTCTGGTTTTTTAAAACATGAAAACATCCCTGGCAAACCATAGAATAAACTATTTTGAGCACGGTTGTGCATTCCTCCTCTGATGATGTTCCCTTCAGCATCTTGTACAGCTATGTCATCTGCAAATAGCAAAATAGATAGATCTGAATAATTACTCAATAACATCTGTTTTGATTTGAGAAATTCAAAAAATAAACAAGAAACTGCTCATTACTGCCTTAATTATATTGATCTGATCTCATTGTGAGATACTTTTAATGTCTGCTTTTAAGGATTAGTAAAAATGTGGAGAATGTAATTGCTTGCTGTTTGTATGGATTCTTCAGATAAGGAGAACAGTATCAGCAGGGTGTAAAGATAAAATATGAAAACACGTTTTTTTTAGTTTAGAAGTGTCTTTTTGGACTAGAATATCCTATTTTACACCAAAAACATCTTTTCTAGTTTAGATCCTCAACCATATGTGCCATAATTATTTTAATAGAGATATATATATATATATATATAGAGAGAGAGAGAGAGACAGAGAGAGAGACAGAGAGAGAGACAGAGAGAGAGAGAGACAGAGAGAGAGAGAGACAGAGAGAGAGACAGACAGACAAAAGAAAGAATGAATGAAAGAATATAAGAAAGTAAGACTAGAAAGAAAGGAAGACAGAAAGAAAGAGAAACATTCATTTTCTTGTGCATACACATAAAGAAGAAACAAAGAAGAAAAAAAAAGTAAAATACGAAAAACAAAACAAAAAACAAACAACAAACACAACAAGGACTACTCACCAACTTTACTTCTGAGGTGGTTGCATATTTCGAAGATAATGTCATCTCTCTTGCAGAAGCGCACACACTGAAACAGCTGACTGACGGCGGTGTGGCTGTCATCCTGCCAGGTACACCACTCCGTCAGGTAACCACGCACTGCCAGCTTGGGAGACATTTCTGAAATACAAATTAGAAATATGAAAACAACCTTTAAGTATCATGACCTCAACGTTTCAGGTTTAAAATGATTCGTGAATACATGCTATTTGTTGAAATTTGCACAATACAATAATTTTTGTTTTGAACTAAATAAGACTTTAGTCATCCATGAGGGTTTTTGTTTTCTAGAAGAAAAAACAAAATAAAAATAAAAACCAGAAACATGTTATAACAAAATTAGGACAAACACATGATATCTGAGTAAGTCACGTGTTACAACAAAATTAGGACAAACACATGAAATCTGAGTAAGTCACGTGCCACAAATTCAATGAATTTCGCATCCAATAGCCATAGATTTTCCAGTGTGCTGGGAATTTTCTTAATATTTTTTCAAATATTTTAAACGAACATCTTGAAACCTCATTTGAAACGAAACATACATTATTATTATAATAGACCAGAGAATACACCGTCGTATTTTGAAACGTGGCGCGGTGGTTAAGCTATTGGACTTGAGGCTGGTAGGTACTTAGATCAAATCTCAGTCGAGGCATGGGATTTTTAATCTCTGTATCAGCTCCAACCCAGAGTGAGTGCTCTGCAAGGCTCAGTGTTCTGATTTTGCATGGCATTTTTAACATTAAAATACATTTTTCTCAGAAGTTCCATTCTGGACATAACTGTTTCTTGAAGGCAGCTCTCGGTATAAACTGCTATAGAAAACAATTATAAGTTATTTTACCTTTGTATTTTTCTACCAGCACCTCGTACTTGCCGGCCTGGTAATGCGACCTGAACAGTTCCTGGGCTAAAGTCCACAGTTGTTTATCTATTCGGTTCTCTATTATTGGACAGGACTCTGCAAGAACTGAAACACAAATAACAATAACAGTTGTTTGTCAAACAAAGCTACAACACAATATTATTAAATATAATAACTAACACAAAAACAATGTATTGTGTTAACCTAAAACATTTGGGTTTCTTAAGGATATTACATATCGTCACCCTAATAACCTTAGTGCCTACGTCATAGTTTGGTATTATAACAGTTCCTATTATAACAGTTACTATTATAACAGTTACTATTATAACAGTTATAACAGTTACTATTGTAACAGCTACTATTGTAACAGTTACTATTGTAACAGTTACTATTATAACAGTTGCTATTATAACAGTTGCTATTATATAAGTTGCTATTATAACAGTTACTATTATAATAGTTACTATTGTATCAGTTGCTATTATAACAGTTGCTATTATAACAGTTCCAAATGTAACAGTTCCTATTGTAACAGTTGCTATTATAACAGTTGCTATTATAACAGTTACTATTATAACAGTTACTATTATAACAGTTGCTATTATAACAGTTGCTATTATAACAGTTGCTATTGTAACAGTTACTATTGTAACAGTTCCTATTATAACAGTTGCTATTATAACAGTTGCTATTATAACAGTTGCTACTGAAACAGTTATAACAGTTGCTATTATAACAGTTTCTATTGTAACAGTTACTATTATAACAGTTACTATTGTAACAGTTGCTATTGTAACAGTTACTATTGTAACAGTTACTATTATAACAGTTACTATTATAACAGTTGCTATTGTAACAGTTGCTATTATAACAGTTGCTATTATAACAGTTGCTATTATAAGTTGCTATTATAACAGTTATAACAGTTGCTATTATAACAGTTACTATTATATCAGTTACTATTATATCAGTTACTATTATAACAGTTGCTATTATAAGTTGCTGTTATAAGTTGCTATTATAACAGTTGCTATTATAACAGTTACTATTATAACAGTTACTATTATAACAGTTGCTATTATAAGTTGCTATTATAACAGTTGCTA
>JAULBS010010680.1:0-11150 GCA_032355785.1 Symmetromphalus regularis | reverse complement strand
ACATGGTTAAGTGTTACATTGATACAATAAAGAGAAATACTGGTAAAGATTATTATTTAGGCATTTTAATTTCAATATTTCGAAGAAAAATTGGGGCTAATTATGTAGGCATCCTCCTCCGTCCAGAAAGTTGGGGGATGTATCATCCCCGGGATTTACGCCCATGTAACCGACTGCACATTACACTCAGCGTATGTATACTTATGTTTTGATTACTGACTAGAATGGAAAAAACCCAAATGGGTCCACTGAAAGGGATCAAGATATTGAGGTGTAAGGGGCCGTTCAAAAATCACATGACAAAAACCTTTTTGCTCTCTTTCCCATATAACGCTTTTTTAACATTTTGAATTCGACCATAACGTTTTACAAACCCTACTCCATCCTCGAATGTTACATAATATTTTAATGGCCCTTAATGATTATAACTTCTTAACAATTTTGGTTCTCGTTCGATGATGCCACGAGAGCGAATTTATTTATTAATCCTGGGCTATTAGATGTATAAGTGTACAAGACGAGGGACACGGGGACAATTGCCCGCCTCCCTCCGCCCATTAAATTAGGTCCACCCTTCTACACCCCCGTTTATTTATACCTCTCTTCCGTGATCCATTATTTACATCGATAAGGTGAAGGCCGAGGCATTGAAAATAGAATTGTGATTTGATGCTTCAAAATCGTCTCCTGCTATGACGCCTCCAATAAAAATACGTTTTCTCAGCTCAGGTTTTTGACAATTATATTGGTCAGGGGTCCAAACGGAGTGACCGGTGTGACTCCTGACATTGTGAGGATGCTGTTATCTGTCAACATGTCTCATAGTATTAGCTGATAAGACACGTTACAATATTTGTGGAGGTCCTCCTAAACTGAACGTAAATGGAGTGCATTTCAAAAAAATACGGTTAATCATATTTCTTTATTCTGTTAACCTGATACTGATTATATTACTAATCAAAATTGATTCTTTCGTCATTATGTTCACAGAGTTCTGTTCTCCAATTTGATATTTCTTTGATAATTAGTAATAATAATAATACCGACTTAATTATATTTTCCAAGGATGGTAGACCACGAAGTGGCGCTCATATGTCATTTACATGGTATCTTTATTTATATGTACACCAAAATGATAGTACAAACATGATAGTACACAAAAAACTATTTTCTGTTAAAGATAAAAAAGACACACTTTCGTATAACCTTCCAATTTGGGGCTGTTCCAGTTTCATATCATTTAAACTTAAAGACTCGAGACACGAAAGTGAGTGTATAATAATACATTTATTGCCTAGGTTTTTTTCAGTAGTAAATATTGACGCTGAAACAGGCAATCTCTTGGAAATTGTTTTAGAAGCAAACATTGGAATACAGGTTATATTACAGTATTTCTAGATCTTGATCAATCAGTATAAACATAAATGAAATCACAGAATTTGTTGTAATTCTTTTCAAATTCTCTACATCAAACAAACTTTCCAGAAGTTTTATATACCATGGTTGAAGAACAAAACATGTAGCAGTTTCCATTATATTATTAGTTTATGATGGAAGCACTATGCCTGATGCCAAGACAAGAATTTCAAATAGCATTTGGCCACGTATCAAACAACTTGATAGTCTAAGAGATAGAGGCCGTTAATCAGAATTTTAGGTAAGTCTTATTGGTCCTACTTCAGACAAAATTGCATTTTTTTTTTGTTGCCAAAATCAGATATTTTTCAGATTGTCAATTTGCTTTAATTATTTTATATTTCTAAATCTTATAAACAACTATTTTTGATAAAAGAATACTATTAGCATCAATGTGGCCAAATTTGGCATACATTTGGATTCAACATTCCCCCAGATTGTGAATACAAATAAAATTGCTCTCGTGTTTTAGGTAAGAGAGGTTTGGCGAGCCTTTTGTATGGAAAAAGTAGTGCCGAGTCCAAAAATAGCAGTTTTATTGCTTCCACTTCAGACAAATTAGCCATTTATGGCCAAAATCTGATTTTTTCAAATTGTCTGTTTGGTTTTTATCATTTTATATCTATGAAAGTTCTGACTCCTAAAAACAACTATTTTTGACAAAAGAATACTAATCCATTTTGTCTGAAGTAGAACAATAAGACTGCTATTTCTGAACTCGGCACTACTTTTTCCATACAACAGACTTGTCAAACCTCTCTTACCTAAAACACGAGAGCAATTTTATTTGTATTCGCAAGGAAAATAACCAATTTGGGAGAATTTTGAGTCCAAATGTATGCCAAAACGTGACAAAATTTTGCCACTTTAATTATATTAGTATTCTTTTGTTATAAATAGTTGTTTTTAAGATTTAGAAGTTTCAGAAATATAAAATAATTAAACCAAACTGACAATTTGAAAAATTAAGATTTTGACAAAAAATTTGCCAAAATGGCAATTTTGTCTGAAGTATGACCAATAAGACTGGGTTTTTTGGGGGACTCAGCACGACTTTTTCCATATAGTAGACTTGTCAAACCTCCCTTACTTAAAATTCTGATTAACGGCCTCTATCTCTTGGAGTATGACGAATCTTTCTTCAAACACTAGGTTATGAGCTGCATGTTTTGGAAAAGCTTTTAATTTATGTATGGATTCGAGCATCTGCAAGTAAGACTTGCGGGCAGACCCAGTGCATATTAACATATTTTAAATTTCGTATATAAGATAATTTCTTATCAAAAATGGCACCCAAAAATGCATTAAAACCGTTTTTGTCCTTGAGAATCGACAACTATTTTCAGTTGCTCATTGCTGACGTTTATTAAAGCAAAGCTGCAACTGACATTCAATGATAGTTATTTTTGATGATATTTAAAATTTCAAGATCGTAAGTATAATACAGAGCAAACAATACCAGCTTTTAAACAATGGATGATGTCAATGATCGTGACAGAAAATAAGGTAACAGAAAGGATAGTACCCTGAGCCACACCCATGTCTTGAGGATTAGAGTCGGAATAAGTTGATCCCACCTTAACTTTCAAAGATCTGTCATTTATAAAATGACTTATGAAGTCAGGCCAAATCCAAAGAGACCCCTTAAAATCCAGTCCTTCTATGTAGTATCATGGGCTTTCTCCATATTAGAAACCTATAGAAACTATATGTTGGTTGAGGAAGAAAGCCTGAACGAAAAACGTTTCAAAATCCACTAAATGATGCTTCGTCTGGACCTGAAACCTGAGTAGTATATAGCAATGTTAAAAAAACCTTTTTCTATTTGTTTAAATAATAACTATTATTAATAATAACGTATTCTTTTTACCCTTCCACTCCTACTTTTGACATTATTTTTTATGACAATACCCTATAATATATTATATTTAGTGAAACTCATTAAGGCTTACGTCATTAACAACAAGCAGGCACTTATTACCATCTAAGTTAGTTAGCGCGTGGTATATGTCAGTTTTATTATCAGCAGGAAATGAGGTGGGTGTAGAAAACCATTCAACAGTGGCATGTAGAAAGGAGACAGTGGGGGCGACGGCCCCGGGCATCCATTTCAGGGGGGTGGAGGGCATCCAATCAAAGAGTGAAATTAAAAGTAGACCCTATACTTGAGTCTTGGGGGCATACAATCAAGGAGTTGGCTCCGGGCATCACTAAACCTCTGCACGCCACTGCCACTCAAAACGTATACCTGTGGAATTGTTTATTATTTGATAGGAATGATACTTCAAGAAACAATAGATACAGATAGGATAGAATTGAAAGACAGAGTAAAAGAAAGCGGATATTTCCGGAAAATCTAAATTTTCAAGACTACGAAAATGATTCTTGCGAGCGTGATAATGAGAAAGATCGTATTGACTGTCATTTTGTATCACTTTTCATCTGAACTATTTGGCTATTTATCTTTCCAGCTATTGGTGAAAAAGACATCGTGGTATGTGTTTTATTGTTTATTCGAATGTGCATATAAAGGACCCTTTGCTGCTAATCGGAGAATGTAGCGTATATGGTGGTAGCTGGTTATTTTTGAAAACACTGTGTCACAAATACAATTATGTTGACAGGTAACTATATTCCGTAATGATTTCACATACTTGGTCAGTAAATACGTGTAATATAACAGAGAAAATATCAGAATAGAGTACATATTTTTATTCTCTCAAAACAACTATAATCCGTAATGATTTCACATACTTGGACAGTAAATACGTGTAATATAACAGAGAAAATATCAGAATAGAGTACATATTTTTATTCTCTCAAAACAACTTTGTGATTGAAAGACGTTTACAACACTGCTGATAATATTAGAGAAGAAATATACACTATTTATTCTGTTACTAAGGGCACATGATTAAGAAAACTGTTAAAAATATAATATTCATGTTCATGTATATATTTCTAATAATAAAACAACACAAATGACCTGTCATATCGAATATGTATTAAATGGGATAATTAACATATGCGGCTTACAAATATGCACGTTACTTCAATAACAAGCTTCATTTTGATATCATGGCACACGATTATTAAAGCGCTAATTTCTGTTTCCTGGCCAAATCAAGCTACACGTCTGTTTTTAGTCAGGTGTCAAGCAATGTTGCATAAACCCTACTGACTAAACCATGTACAATTCAACGAGCAGGTCGCCATACAAACGAAAGATATACCAGTGTCTCAACGTCTCCTTTATTTCAAAGACTCTTTTATTTCACCTTTATTCCTCCTTTTTTGACAAAAAACCTTTTTGAAAAAAAGGAGATGTCTTGGCTTATTTCCTCACAATTGAGTCTTTAATTGTATTCAAGTGACTTTTATGCTTCCAAATTGAGTTCCTTCAGCAATAAAACACAAGATTTGTCTATTTTCCCATTCATGTCTATATTATAAGTGTATAGCTTTCCTTCTATGGTGTAACAAGATAGGTCTCCACCAGTCCTTAAATTTAAAAAAAAGCGTAGACAGTGCAGAATCATGATAACAGCCAAGATTAGTATCCTTGCCCATGCCAGCTACATTTTTTAGTCTTGTGCAGGTAGAGGGCCATTATGCCTCTCTTGAATTCACCACCCCACCCCGGCTTTATCTCCTTTATTTTCATTCCAAATTGTGAATATACACGGTGCAGACATACGACCAACCAACTAAGTGTGAACACACTGTGCAGACTGACGACCCACCAGTTCAGTGTGAACACAGTGCAGGCTGGCGACCCACCAGCTCATTGTGAACACACGGAGCACACTGATGACCCACCAGCTCATTGTGAACACACGGAGCAGACTGACGACCCACCAGCTCATTGTGAACACACGGTGCAAATATTCGTCAAATTTCGGTGAGTGTCCTCACCTGCAGTCTGTTAGGTAGGAGTATATTTTGCAATGAGGCTGTGGTGGAGTAATTTCGATTCCTTGTTTCAGTTAGTTACTTTAGTGTCCAGTATAGTTCAGAAAAGAAACATATGTTGACATAAATATTATATAAAACATTAACACATATAAAAATTAATAGTATTTAATTTGGTACTCAGTGTGACTGTTGAAAGTCATCAGATGAAAACAATACAACACCTGTGGAATGAGATGATAGTGCAATTAAGAAAATAAATGCTGTGGAGAAATAGTGTCCACGGCAATTTTAACGTTCTCACGTTTTCGACTATAGAGTTTGCTAAGAAAAAAAAATATGAATTTGTTTTAGTCCGCAGCAATCTCCACAGCATTGTGGATTGCCGCGGGCAATTTCAGGACTTGCAGTGTCATCCATGACACACTGTCGAAACTAAAATCAACTTTTTTAATACTTAGAGAGTAATACCTTGTGCACGTTATTATTTGATAAAATAGGACATCTCAAGAATAAACATTGTATTAAACAGTTGTTTCTTCACTGCAGTACATTGATTTATTAATCATTGGCTAAGGAGGACCACCTGACCCGAGTATCTGCCCTTGAGAGAAAAAATGTATGGTGACCTGGCAGCCATAAGAAGGACTGCAGCATTTATGAGAGGAGCTGGCGTTCATGTCTAATGCGTGGTGATCGAGGAAGGAAGAAGAATCGGCTATTGAATCTCAAAGATGTGGTAATTTCGAACCAGCCAACAACGGGTTTTGAACCTCTGTCTTCAGCTTGAGAGTTCAATGTCCTACCACTGGACCACTGAATGTGTGTGTGTGTGAATATGTGTGTGTGTGTGCGTGTGTGTGAATGTGAGTGTGTGTGTGTGTTACGTTTGAATATCCTCTGTTTATTTTGAACATTTTATGGTAGCATATCATAATCTATAAGAAATGTTAACTTTTGAAGGTATTGATGTTTTAATAGGTAACCCTGAATAACTGAAATAATGTAAACAACCTTTTCGAGCCAACTTTTTTCCCAAAAAAATTTGTCCCAGTTTACTGTATTACTGTATAATGTATTTGAGAGGTTGTTTTGAAACAAATTAAAGACCAAATTGAGATAGGATGCATGCACATAACAAGCAATCCATATGGTGTTGATAACTCCAAACAACAAGCAACACTTAAATCCTTATTTTCATGATCAGATTTTTGTTTCTCAGGCATATGATTAGCCTTTAACATTTGCATTCATCTACTTTTACAGTTAATCACTTCACTGCTATTTCAACACATACAACTTACGCTTACATTCAAATATAGAGTATCATCATGTATGATAAACTGTGTGGAGGTCCATTTCTTTAGAGTTCTATTCCAATATAAAGTGGCATTGCCTTTCTTTTTCTTCTGTTGGCATTCCTGAAACAATGTTTTGTTCATGTCCTTTTTTGATATATTTTTTATTTGTTCAGTGTCAGTCTCAAAACACCGTCAAGTTGTCCTCACGTCCGCACATTAAAACAGCCGTAACTCTTGAAAGAAATAACGTATCTTTGAAATGTTTTCATTTCCTACAAAACTGTACCATATGGAGAAAAAGTGAAAATAAGATTATTAAATAACATATGCAAAACCTCCACCGTTTAACACGACATCTTCAAAACATATACCCAATGGTGTTTCATTACTACCCATGTTAAAGAGTTCCTCGAAAAGGATGTCTGGACAGTCGTGTTCTTACGTGGGAACAAGTACATCCTACCGGAATGGCTTCCATATGCCAAAAATACACGTACTTTCCGTTATCACAAATCTGTCGCACCACTGGCAGTTCGTGAAAGATCGGCAGACACCGATGTATTCCGTTGAGGCACGTGCTGCATGCACACTTTGCCTCGAGGATGTCGTGTGGATATCGGTCTGGGTCACTGTTAAGACTGTAGTTCCAAGAGCAAAGAGAGTTACTGTTGACAAACGCTTGGCCTAATGCCGCTTCAGGAACAGACAAAGGGCATCGCTCATCGGGGACGTCTTTAATGAGCAGCTGTAATCGTAGTCTTGGTTTGATCATCCGCATGTTGTTTAAAACCTGCATCAGGTTGTCGTCTGCGTGAAGACAGAACTCCGAACAGAACACGTGATGCATATGATAAGCTATTGCAAATAAGGTCACATTGAACACGGTCTACAAAAAAAGACAAAACACATGCAAGATAATTAAATTGATAATACTGTAATGAAATTGCCCATTGAGCAACATTAAGATAATTAAACAGAATGATAATACTAAATCAAATGGTTCATTGAGCTGTATCAATATAATTAAATATACATAAACACATTTCGGAAATTTGAAACAAAGACGTTATAAAAATGTCATTTCGGAAATTTGACACAAAGACAAAATGTCATTTCGGAAATTTGATACAAAGACATAAAATGTCATTTCTGAAATTTGTAAACAAAGACGTTATAAAATGTCATTTCTGAAATTTGAAACAAAGACGTTATAAAATGTCATTTCCGATATTTGTAAACAAAGACATAAAACGACATTTCGGAAATTTGAAACAAAGATGTTATAAAATGTCATTACGGAAATTTGAAACAAAGATGTTATAAAATGTAATTTCGGATATTTGTAAACAAAGACGTTATAAAATGTCATTTCTGAAATTTGTAAACAAAGACGTTATAAAGTGTCATTTCGGAAATTTGTAAACAAAGACGTTATAAAATGTAATTTCGAAAATTTGTAAACAAAGACGTTATAAAATGTCATTTCGGTCATTTGAAACAAAGAAGTTATAATAATAAAGTGTAATTTATGAAATTTGTAAACAAAGACGTTATAAAGTGTTATTTTGGATATTTGAAACAAAGACGTTATAAAGTGTCATTTCCGATATTTGTAAACAAAGACGTTATGAAGTGTCATTTCGGATATTTGCTAACAAAGACGTAATAAAATGTCATTTCGGTCATTTGAAACAAAGAAGTTAAAATAATAAAGTGTAATTTCTGAAATTTGTATACCAAGACGTTATAAGGTGTTATTTTGGATATTTGAAACAAAGAAGTTAAAATAATAAAGTGTCATTTCCGATATTTGTAAACAAAGACGTTATGAAGTGTCATTTCGGATATTTGAAACAAAGACGTTATAAATAAAGTTAATAATAATTGCATCATTATCATGCTCTATATCTAATCTTTATTCTCTGTTAGTCACACTTTAGTCATTGTCATAAAGTTGTCATAACATTTGTTCTGTTCTGGGATCTAGCGGACTCAAAAACCTACGTACAAGATGTAACAAAATTTCACCGTGACATTTACAAATAGAGGTACGGTACAAAAAAAAAGTTTTTGTTCAGTTATAAATAAAAAACAACAGTGGGATGAGGTATTGGGACATTTGGCTGCTTCAGAAGCAAAAGGTTGTAATTTGTGGTAGCAGTTAATAGAGAAAAGGGCCGAAAGCTGTTTCACACCTAGACAGCTTTTAGTGGAATATCTTTTGATTTCAAGATAAATGTGGGAAACCTGCATACATCCTTTGTGCATCAGATGCAGCTCACTTATGGACATTCAGTAATACCAGTGAATGCCAAACCCAGACTTACACACTTTTGCTGCTGAAGCTGCGATTTTAGTAGAATTAATTTCTTCCGTATAAAATAAATAAAAACTAAGATTTGTTCGTTGTTTCTGCCACTGGTGTAAATTTGGGACATTTAGGCTTTAGATTAGGACCACCAACTCAGAAACAGGTGAGTCCCAGGAAGCCTCATTTTACAAAATACTCGTAACCTCTTGTACCGCCATTACCAAAATATAAATATAATACGCAGTATGACCGTATTCTTGAAATTGCCGTCGCGTTGTTACTGTGAAGGATTTTGCGACGGCTACTAAGTGTCTTCCAACAATTTATTATTTGTTTCATCACTTATACATCAAGTATAAGATTAAATTGATAGGTTCAACTATTACAATGAATTCCAAAGAACTTTAAAAAATAATGTTAAAAATAGTACTAGTATTTGAAAATTTCCCTTGTCGGTTGTTTTATTATGGAGTAAGTGTAAACTCAAATTATTGAACTAAAGAGCTTTGGGGTAAATTTACTTTCGAAAAGTTGCCATGGGAAAACAGATAGAAAAATGTTGAGAACCCCTCTTAAACGTAATTAATAATTATTTTGTGGACACTGACATTTTTCAAAATTATTTCGGGAGCAAGAACAATAAGGCTTGATGTTTTTCTGTTTTGGCCATGGACATGATAGGATCGGCATTAATGGGGCGCCATTTTGATTTTTTGTCTATTAAATAAGTCGGTCATCTTGTATTTTAAAACTTATTTTGTCAAACTCGCTTAATACACATACATGAGCATTTAAATTTCATAATGTGTTTAACACTTAATCAGCATGTGAAATTTTCATACTATATGTAAACTTCTTGAAACAATAGATTTTATATACCCAAATTACTACTAGTGCAAAAGCACCAACTACAACTAATACTACTACTATTAATAATAATAATTATTATAACTTTTTTTTAAATGCTACTAAAATTTGTTTTGTAAATGTTACCGTTCTCATTCTTGTTCCTGTGAATGACCTGGCACTCAGCAGCATCCAGGTGCTAAATCTCCTATTAGAAACCAAATTCCACGCTTCCAGCTGACAATGTCATTTATGCCCTTTGTAAACGCATCTTCTAATTATTTTCACTGAGACTACCGCAGATGCGTCTAGCGAGCCACCTAGAAAAGCAGACACTAAACAAAGACATTGATCATCGGATTAACACCCGTATTAATCACAAATACGTGTGTACCACGTGTGGGTGGAGTAGGTGTTACACACCACAGATGAACACAATGAATGTTTTAAAGAACCAAACGCATTTTTTGTTGTTGCTGGTAGTATCCCTTTTAGGGTATCCATTAGAGATATCTCGTTTGAGTGACTGGTCCATAAGTGGTGTAATAAAGATCGTGGTATGCGATATCATGCCTGTGGGAGAACACATTTATTATCATTGTTGCTAATCAAAATGAATAATCTCTAAAGGCTAGAGTCGCAAACTAATAGCCGCTGAATAAAAAATGTGCAGGCGTGTAGTTAAACAAATAGTCCTTTTTTTCTTTCTTTCAATATAAATGCGCTACCGTCACATATATTACACCTCATTAGTAGTGAGTGAAAACGTAGACAGAAGATATAGGTGCAACCTATATTTACAGTAGATACACGTGCAAGTGATAAGACGAATATAGACATAGATACACGTGCAACGTGTCAGTGTGAAGACGTTTATTTACAATAGATTCAGGTACGAAGTGTCAAAGTGAAGACGTTTATTTACAGTAGATTCACGTGCGAAGAATCAGTGTGAAAACATTTACAGTAGATTCATGTACGAAGTATCAATATGAAAACATTTACAGTATATTCACGTACGAAGTGTCAATGTGAAAACATTTACAGTAGATCCACGTACCAAGTGTCAGTGTGAAAACGTATATTTACAGTAGATACGTGCGACGTGTCAGTGTGAAAATGTATATTTACAGTAGATACACGTGCGACGTGTCAGTATGAAAACGTATATTTACAGTAGATATGCATGCAACGTGTCAGTGTAAAAACGTATATTTACAGTCGATACGCATGCAACGTGTCAGTGTGAAAACGTATATTTACAGTAGATACACGTGCGACGTGTCTGTGTGAAAACGTATATTTACATTAGATACACGTGCGACGTGTCAGTGTGAAAACGTATATTTACATTAGATACACGT
>JAULBS010010671.1:0-11152 GCA_032355785.1 Symmetromphalus regularis | reverse complement strand
CGACAAAAATATAACCATTATCACAAACGTTAAAGTAGTCATCATCGCGACAAAAATATAACCATTAGCACAAACGTAAAAGTAGTCATCATCGCGACAAAAATATAACCATTAGCACAAACGTTAAAGTAGTCGTCATTGCGACAAAAATATAACCATTATCACAAACGTTAAAGTAGTCATCATCGCGACAAAAATATAACCATTAGCACAAACGTTAAAGTAGTCGTCATCGCGACAAAAATATAACCATTAGCACAAACGTTAAATTAGTCATCATTGCGACACAAATATAACCTTTAGCATAAACGTTAAAGTAGTCGTCATTGCGACAAAAATATATGTGATGATCTGTTATATATAACAATGTGTTAATACCTATGGTCATTCCATAAACCATGTTTTTGTAGGTTGTTGTTTTTTTTGTTTTGTTTTTTGTGGGAGCTGGATGTTGCTCAAACGGTAGCGTGTCCGCGGCCGGTCATCGGATCGATCCTTCTCAGTAGACCCTTTTGCAGTTTGAGCCATTTCCGTTCCAACCAGTGGTCCATAATTGGGTCATCAAAGACCGTGGTATATGCTTTCATGTCTGTTGGAAATGGCATATTAAAAAAAAAAACATTGCTGCTTATCGGAAAGAGTAATCTATGTGGAGGCAGCGGGTTTCCTCTAAAGAAGTATGTCAAAATGACCATATGTTCGACATCCAATAGCCGGTGATCAGATAAAAATCAATGTGATCAAGAGGCCTCGTCGAATATTTTTTTTTTGTCTGATGCTTGTCTTCTGTCTTCTGAAATGTTTTTTTAAAATCTAAATGGCTAAAGTGGCAGTCCTCATATAAACCTTAAAATACAAAGTTGAGACAACTTGATTTCTGAAAAAAAAATCTAATTGTTTGCATCGTTGTGGTTTATTATTAAACCATGTTAAATTATTGGACACTATAATAATATCTTTAACTGAGGGAATACTCATTAAATTTCTGCAAAGAAATGAATGTAATTGATAGTAATATGCTGTGTGTACATAATTGTGGGTAATATTTTGGATGATTTCCACCATGTGCAACTTATGATAAAGGTCACATGTCAGGATCGTAGGAACCGAGAAAGGAACCAAAATCTGATACAGAATTTGTATTGGATTCGTTAGTGTCCCGTTCCACTCCCAAAATCGTTTCTACGGGACTGTATATTCAATTCTTCATGTTATTTTGCAGAAATCAGCGAACATGATTCTTCCATATATAATATCAACAATCATATTCTTCAGTTGTGGGTATGCAGGAGACTCAACCATTTCCAAGTGCCCCCAGTGGTGTCGATGTCGTGATAAAACTGTCATATGTGGAAAACACAAGCACGGCTTAACGGGAATCCCGCCAGTGCCAGATGATACAAAGAATTTCAAACTTCTAAATGGCAACATTCAGACCATTAATAGATCAGTTCTGTCTCCAGTTTCTCACTGTCGTCTGAGTTCACTTGCACTTGTCGATGACGGTATTAAAATAATATCAGACGATTCTTTCATAGATTTTCATGAGCTCGTGGAGATTGATCTAAGTGGCAACAGCATTCCAGTGCCATTGTTAAAAGAAGGATTTCGTTCTATTGGCAACCGTATAAAACATATCATTCTCGGTAACATGCAAATTAAGAACATTCCAATGGATCTGTTTGATACCAGCAAAGCTCAGGCTATCACAAAAATAGTTATGAGTTATAATAGTATTTCATCTCTAAATGAATCTGCTTTTGCAACAATGACTTCGCTGTCGGATTTGGATGTGAGTTACAATCAAATTGAATTCCTTTCCTACAGGAGTCTGACACAGAATCTACCTATTGTAAATCTTAATCTTGGTCACAATCGGCTCAAGAAGGTACCAGATTTCTGTTGGTGGAACGGGAACCAACGTTATGAGAGACTGCATATTTTGAATCTGGATAATAACGGCATCATTTCAATAGACATATCGTCATTTTCCTGTCTGAAACATTTAAAGAAACTTTCTTTAAATGGCAATTTAATACATATCCTTCCAAATAACGTCTTCAGTACTCTCCCCGAATTAGAAGTTTTGGATTTGAGTTATCTTGTTCAGCTGAAATCCATAGAAGAGTTAGCTTTTAATTCTTCCATTTCACTTTTAGGCTTACGTTTTAATAAGAAAATAACAAAACACACCTTTCCTGGTCATTTTCCATTTCTTTATGCTACAAAATTAAAAACATTACATCTTATAAACACCCGAATAGAGCTCCCAACCTACTTGTTTAGATCAATGCTACTACAGCTGAAAGATTTAGAAAGTCTAAATCTTAGGGCAACTAAAATCTTTGGAATACCACCAAATACTCTTTGTCACCTTCCCGCCTTGAAGAAATTGGATTTACAGGGAAACTATATGGCTAGATGGGACGTGGAAACCTTTATCAATGTAACACACTTGGAATTTTTAAATCTTGATGGCAACCATATTAGCATTATCAAGGAAACATCATTTCCATTTGAAATGAGAAGCACGATTAAAACAATTAATCTGGCGAACAATGATTTTGTTTGCACATGCGAATTGTTGTGGTTTCGTACATGGATGAAAGAAGTGATGAAAAATAAAACGATCGTATTCGTGAACTACCCGGATAGATATCACTGCACACATCCAACACATTTTAGATTAGATAGATTCAATCCTACTTGGGAGTCATGCGAAATATTAAGTCCCTATGTTATAGCTGGAGCCACTACGGGAATGTTGGCCATTGTAGCAATAGCGGTTACAATCATACTATATCGTAATCGTTGGAATATTCGCTACTGCTTGTATTCCAGAAGAAGACGCCAGTACCAGCTACTGCCAGGAAGAAACGTTGAACTCAATTACAACGCTTTCGTTTCTTGTGATTGCGATGATATGGATTGGATGATGGACGAAGTGGCTGCCTTTCTGGAAGACGAATTAGGATTGAAATTGTGTATTCACCAAAGGGACTTTCAGGGAGCGAAAATGATTATTGACAACATAATGGACTGCATGGAACAAAGCGAGAAAATTATCCTGATAATATCTAACAAATTTGCCAGAAGTAAATGGTGCCAATGTGAACTGAAATTCGCTATTAATCAGCATTTTGAAACCGAACAACCACTAGTTGTGGTAATCCGAGAGTTAGTGTACAGAAAGAATATGACAAAATCTCTGGAAGCTCTATTCAAGACGACTACTTATATTCAATGGAAGGATGATGATGATAATGAAAGGAAAGCCTTCAGGTGTCGTATGGCAGATGCAATGGGATGTGAATAGAAAAGTATAAAAGTCGTCTAATAGGAGAACCTATAAGACTATACAACACGACTGATCATTTAAAAAATTACATATTGTTCTCTTTCAGTTTCAAATGTTCTAGTTGTATGACGACTGTCACACGTTTTAGATATTGAAAGTTTTGTCGGCTAATTTAGCTTCTTGACGTTATAATAGTCCAATCAAATGGTGGCTTAACCCAAAACAAATTGCAATAGAAATTTTCTCACAGGTATTCATCTTAGAAACAACACACAAATAACATATCAAAAATCTACATCCAAATATTTGGTGGAAAAGTCAAAAAGAGGTTTTACAGTAATGGTGGTCACTAATTATCATGTTTTGATTATGTAACACCACTAATAGCATATTAGTATTCATTGACCATAAAAACAGAGGCATGAGATTATTTGAACAATGATTTGATAGAATAATCCTTGCATTTTACTCTCATATCCCCACACCCTGATCCCAAAAGCTAATTCACATAAATTAACATAATTAGACCCCTTCCACTCAATTTATGGATGTAGATTTTTAAAATCTTGTTTGTGGGGTGTTCCTCAAATGAATCCTAGTGAGAAACTTTCTATTGCAATTTGTTATGGGTCAGGCCACAAAATCAACTAGATTGACTGGACTATAAACGTTTTACAGTGAGACTCAGGGGTCCAGTAGTAGGACATCGGTCTCTTAAATAGAATACCGTGGGAAGCTACCTCACACTTGACTACGTGTCACAATTTTCCAAATGTTTCGCATAAAATAACCCATGATAAATAAATCAATGTTCTCTACTGGTGTCGTTAATTTAAAAAATGGTTGATAGATAAGACAAACATGTTTGTTGAAACTGTGGTAGTGTTTTAACTAGCTGTATTAAAATGTGTAACACGAGAGTGTGGAAGACTAGTGTTTTAACAAGATAGTAACTTGCAGTAGAATCAAGTTGCTTAACAGGCTCGTAGCCGGGGTGGCGGGGGGGGGGGGATGTGAGGGGATCGGACCATCGTCTTCGAAGGATTGAGAATTTCGCTAAAATGAAATATATATATATATATTTTTTTCTTTGATTAGTTCCGTCTACATGAAATTTGGATCCACCCCACTAAAAATGTTGGCTACGGGCCTGCTTCGTGAAAAATATAGATAACAAACGTTCGTTAATGGATTTAGTTACATGACTCTGCAAAACCTTTCAGTGTTACGTGGACTGCACAATATCAGATACATGTGTATTGCTGAATGTATATTGTTTCAACGAAACTGATATGAGCATGCTTTGTATCAGGATGTCACGTGGTACATAAAGCAGTTCGCACACAGATCCGGTGCGTAGCGAGCGGCAGACGGTAGCAGTGCATTCATACTGTATTTTGTAGCGCCTGTACCGAAATGCATTTCAACGATGTCATGAAATATTGCATGCCGCATATCGAATGCACGTGGAAGGGCTTAAGAGGATGTTCTTTCGACGTTATTTATGAGGATTGCCACAAAACCACAGGATTGTAGCTTTGAATATTTGTTTTAGTGTATCCAGTGTGATTCTGGTCACCCTTTGTAATATGCAGGTCAGATACTAACTAGGACCAGATTATATTTGACTCTAAACCAGCGTACCATGGCCATATTATTCATAAGGTTGACTAGGCTTAAACCTTGCCGCTCTGTACCATGGTCAGGTCGTCAGCTATAGTGGGGTGAAAGATCGAAGTACCGGAGGGGAGCCTGACGTACCTAAACACCTAGGTGTCTAGCTATGAGTTAATATGTGGTTGACCACAACTGAAATATTAAAAGCTATGGTATGTGTTTTTCTGGCTGTGGGAAACTGCATATAAAAGCTGCTTTCCCGCCAATGGAAACATATAATTGCCAAATATCTGACTTTCAATAGCCGATGGTTAATAAATCAATGTATTCAAGTGTGTCGTTAAAACTTATTTTTAAGTAGTACTAAACATATTTTGCAGAATTAAAGCATAATTATAACCAGGTGCAAATTCAGGTGTCCTACTGTCCCCCGGGGGACAGGAGATACTGGTAAGTTCGTGTTATCAATGCTTACCGTACTATGTAAATATGCATTAGCTGGGTTCTGGGTACGTGCCCCAATTCACTTTCATCAGTCCGCCCCTGGGATCCAATGTCGTTCTGATGTCATCATGTTTTAAAGATGATTCATTATTACTGATTATACAAAATCAATGATTTTAAAAAAATGTTGAAAAACTTGGGTCGTTGCTTAAGACAGATTTGTGCGCGACGACTCAGTCTTCTGTGAATTTTTCGTTAATTCGCCACAATAATTTTTAAAGAATTTTTTTTAATTATTATTATTCATTTATTATTCATTTAAGTCCCCCCCCCCCCCAGAACAAAAGTAATTCTACAACGAAAGTACCGTAACATGACCAAAATTAAGGATGGGTGTGTTGGACATGTTTTATATTTTTTAAAATTCACCAGTAAAATGTACATATTTAACCTGAAAAAAAGCAACATTTTGACATTAAATATTTAAATTTATCACAAGCTGTTTATATTAATAAAGATTAGTAATAATGCAAAAGCAGTTTTCATGTTTTTATTCCACAGATTTTCATGAATCATTTGTAACAACTAAACGGTGGAGCTGAAAAGTGGGGAGACCCACACAGACACATACATATAATGTATTTACATTGGAAAAATGTATAAATATATATACGAAATATCTAAAAGGAGAGGGCACATGCGCCTTGCCCACCCCCACCCCCTGCTTCGTACGCTAGTGCTAAAAAGCAGGTTATATTTCGTACTTTAAATATTTAAATCAGCTGGAATTATACAAATGCTCGATGTTAGAGTATGGAATCAAGTCTCAAAAATTAAAAATAAATAAATGAAAAACATCTGACTTAATGCTTAAAGTATGTATCTCACTGGGCTGCGACTGTTAGCGACAAATTGTGAACGGCATTCGCGAGGGAGTTTAAAAAATGTCTCGAAACGTTAGTAGGGGTCCTTAATTTCCTCTCGTTTGAATCGCAGGACCTCGCTCTCGTGTCACAGAGTCGTCGAGTGTGTCTCGAACCCGTCTCAATTTAGTTTCCGTGAATCAGAAAGTGCGAGAAATAGGTTGACGACCTATGAAACTAAATTGTGACCAATTGGAGACAAAAATACGAATCTGAAATTCGGGCGCGAACTGCCTTAGGAGCGCGACAAAATTGCGTATAAACTGAGAATAAATTGCGAACAAATGGCGACCTAATTGTGACTGTTGAACGACACTCGCAAATGCCAAAAATTCGCAATTTAGTTGCGAGAATGTCGCAAATTTTGGCCCCTTTCAGTGTGATTCGAAGTGAAAATTGTCGCTAGCTCGCGTATTTTCTCGCAATTTTGTTTTCTCCCACTAATCGCGAGCTGTCTCAACCCAGTGAGATACTAGCTTTAGCATTTAATATTATCGAAACACCACACAGCCTGCATTTGAGGCATTGTTACATGATTAAAGATTAAAATAATTATAAATAAAGACTCGGGAGGATCCCGTCTTGGTCCACTACGTATCTTGATATGACGTGTAAAAATTCCTGTTAACACACAGTACACAGTTTTAGGCACGGATGGAGGGTTTCTGAAAGAGGGGGTTCAAATGTGATAGGTAATGGTTAATTTTCAAGTCCTTCCACTTGTAAAATGTGAAGGAAAAAAATACGAGAAGAGGGGGGTCCGGACCCCTGGACCCCCTGAACCCGCTACTCAGTTTGATCGTATCGTCACTGAAATCTACGAACCAATATATTCCAAGACGAAAACACATCCTGTTTTGGTGTCTCGATGATCCCGTCTTCGTCGACTACGCACAGGATACAGTCTGGAATTTCACAAGCTTCTTGAGAACATTTTAGTACGATCAGTCTGTGCGGCGTTCTCCAAGTCACTACGCTGATTGCGACCTGCATTGTGAACCATGACCAACCGTCCTCGACGAAGTTGTCCGTAAACAGAAGAACTGTCTTCCAGCTGTTGTGTATTCCATGCATTATCGAATGAGCCAACGCATCTCCGGGAATGGAGTTCCTATCATGCAAATACACTCTGTAGCCATAGTGTCTCTCCAACCGTTCTCCTAGATATAGGCAGGCTTGTCTCCAGTCTTTCTCGGCGTAGCATAAACATATATCGAACTGGAAATCCTTTCTCTTGGGACACGCAACGCACTTGCGAAACAGGTTTTTAAAGAAGTATATTGTTTGTGTTTTATGTTTAACGATTAAAAATGTTGTCACAAAAAGTAAGATGAGAAAAATGAATATTGGAACAGCGATTGACAACCACGTCTTCCCCGTGCAACCGTTCCATAGTTGTTCTGCGTTAACCTCCGTAATTAGAACAGAACCCATGTGTTCTGTTATACAAGAATACTGTTCTCTGTTAAATGTATAATTATTCTCTTGAAGCCAAAATACAAAATATTTATAATAGCACAAACAAGCAAATTTGTTTCCTGATAAATCTAAACTAAAATTATTCTCGCTGGCATGCTTGTCCAAAGCATTGGTTATGACTTCATCAAGAAACTCGATTTTATTGTAATTCAGCTTTAGATTAAACAACTTGGGACAATCTTGGAATACTGCAGGAATACTACGAAAGAGGTTGTCTGACAACTTCAGTGTTCGAAGTTTGGGACTGTTGCTAAATATTCCGTTGGGGAGATGTCTAATCCTGTTTCCTGACAGATCCAGAAAGATTAATCCTGTAAGATTTGTAAATAGCCTTTTGCCATGTTTGTAAAAGTAATCTACAGGAAGTGACACGTCATTTAAGTATAGGTTTTTCAAACTAGGGAACGGATCGAAGAATGATGGGGAAAGTGACATAGCTTTGTTATGTGCTATCTTTATTGTTTTCAGCTTATCCCATCCTTCAATAGTTCCAGTTAATGAGACCGTATTGTATTTACATATTGACATGCTTTCTAGAACATTATTTGTATTGAAACGAACACGGCCGTTGTAATCAAGATCTTTTGAAAAAGCGTCAGCAACAATTGTTTTTAACTTTCTTGGAAATTGCCATATGATTTCATTGTCCGTACCGTAGAATGTAAACGTTTTTCTTATATCTGTTCCATGGTAGCAAAAAAATCCGGATATATCTAAATATTCAATGTTAGATAAAAAAACCCAGCTTCATAGTGTCAGAATACTGCACAAATTCTTTGTAATAACCAAACATATGGTTGCCATGAAGATCTATATGTTGAATGCATCTGCTGAAGGTATTACCTATACGAAACAAGCTGCTAAAATTGATATACATGATATGGTTTTGAGCCAAATTTAGTTCAGACACACATATATTTTCTAAATATTTTAAATGCTCAGCAAATAGTTGTTCTTGCTGGATCATCCTTACAGGAGAGGTATTTTTCATGATGACATTTTCAAAGTTCAAGGACGTCATGTTCGTTCCCTGTAATGCATACAGTGGCAGGAGACAGCCATGCAAGCCAAGGCGTGCTGTGCACTCTAGATTCAGATGCTTCAAATGTCGTAACGGTGCTAAAGCGTTGGCTTCTATGTCATTCAGATACTCACAAAATGACAGATCAAGCATCGTTATGTTCGATGATTCAAAAAACAACAGGGAATCATTGTGTATCACTTTAAAATTGCAGTAAGCGAATTTATTGGACAGTTTTAAAATTTCAAGACTGCGCAAGGCACCGAATCCTGGACCAAAATAGCTTTCTTTGAAAGTGTCGATGGTTAATGCTTGCAGACTGGCCAATGGATGAAAGATTTCGTCTGGATATTTCCCTTCAGATTCATCTATGTTAAAACCCAAGTTCAATCTTATCAAGTTTCTTAGAGGTCTGAAAACATTTCTCGGGTAGGAAGCGTAACTGTATTCTAGGCTGTTAAGTCCCAAGTCAAGCGTAGCCAGATTTTCACACCCCATAAACGCATCCACGGGTAACCGTTTTAAAGAATTATGAGCAAGGTTCAGATAGACCAGTGAAGGGTAATAAAAATCATTGGTGTGTAGATTGAGACTGTTTTCACTGAGATCCAGTGCTACAATGCTGTAATTCAGCCGAGGCACGACTTGTAGATTTCTTCCATGGCAATCTGCGAATAAACCTCCAAACTTTGCCGAGTGTTTCACGTCACAGTTTTGTGACGTCATTAGTGTTCCACTGGCAACATTAAACGCCAGTGTTGATAGGATTAACAGTGTACCTGAAATCTATACACAAACACAATATAAGTAAATATAAATAGAATACGTATTAGATAATGTTGTTACGGATAGCTTTATACAGCAATACTGAATAAAAAGATAATTCAGTGGCGGATCCAGAAAAACCATTTAGGGGGAGAGGGGCTAAAAAACCTTTGATTCTTTAACGTTAAAAAAATAAAATTAAAATAATAATAATAAAAAAGAATTTAATTGCATAATTAATGGGTGGGGGGGGGTGAGGCAGTATCGACGGATTAACTCATTTCAGAGAACAAATATGACAATTTTCCGTTCCATCCTATGGTCTCCAACTAGTATAGAAAATGCTCGGATCACAAACAAATTACTTTTTTCCTAATTATATACTGTTTAAAAAATCAATATTTAATTAAAATGTGAATAGTTAAATATTATAATATTATAATTGATAGTTAATTATGACTTCATTTCAGCTGGTCTTATGGTATTTCTACACCATACAACTTTTAAAGAGTTAAAGAGTTTACGCAAAACATTTTACGAATAAAATATACCACGAAAATCGCGAACATGCTGATAATGCCGCGATTTCAATTACGCGCGAACTTATTTCTGGTTTGTCTGTGAACACCGTACCGTATATTTAGCACAAAGTCACTGGCCAAGTCACGCGATAAGCGACATGTACTAACGTGGATTTCAGGTTTTTTTTTATAAAGATTATATGTGATTACGAGTATTCAACAATAATTGTGAATTATATTCTTAGTTAATCTGAACGGAAACTTGTGGGCACTATCAGTAAAAACTATTTGTCTTTGCACCATGCGCGTGTGTTCAATCGATAACATATCGGAAATACATATAACATGTGGTTAGTATGCTCAGGATGTCTAAGTGTATAAAAGAAACAGTAACTTAAAGGAGTTTGGTCAGTGTTGCTTTTTTTATCCTTTTTCTTTTTATTATTGGGGGACGCGGTCGCGAAAATATTTTTAGCTGCAAACATATTATACGTAATTAATTTTTATTTGTTTCATCTTTACACTACACAGCGTATCGATCCAATATTTAAACAAAACATTATGTTGATTTAAAGGCATAGTCTCACGGAAATTAAGAGGCTTTGTAGTCTAAATACTGATCACGAATGAAACTTACATGGATTTGTTATACCGAATCTCGTTTTCATATCACGCAAAACATTTTAACTGAACCATGGTATAGTGAATTCCATGTCGAGTCGATCGATTTTTTTTTCATATTAAAAAATTTCAAATTTTATGGTCGGAACTCCTTGTGGGACGGAATAAGTTGGAACGAAATGTTTGTGCAGCTACAAAAATATTCAGAAGTTTTAAGATAACGTCTAACGAGGTAATATCCGTCACGTGACTCAAAATATATACGTCACACCTTCAACGGAGAAAATCCGTTATTTTTTTTCTATTTTTTTTGTCTGTGAGCATAATTCATTATTATTTTTTTTAAATATTGATAATAAGCGAGATGCGGTGGTTATGTAAGAAGTTGAATGAAGTATTCCTATGGACAAATCAAATGTTTATATTTAAAATTAATTCTTTGTTTGGAAATTAATTAGGTCAA
>JAULBS010010649.1:0-11153 GCA_032355785.1 Symmetromphalus regularis | reverse complement strand
CATAATCTCTATAATAAAAATTGAAGATATTTTTTAATAAAATTATACATAAAATAAAGTAATATATTGCATTTAATTGAAAATAGGTAGCAATATTTTATTTATTTTTTATCCCAAAATGTATTTTTCTTTTAAAACAAATTCCAAAGTCGTGCTTCTTCTGATATCAGCAACTGAGCAAGTAGCCAAGTTGTTATATACAGCACTTTATTTGTTAAATGAAAATAAAATAATAATTATGCGATATTAATGTGTTGAATATCTTATTCATTCATCTTTATAATTAAATATTTAGCCATATGAACAATCATTTTTTTATGCCACAAAATATTAATTGACGGAGGAATTGGGACCACAACTTTACAAACAAGAGCCTTGGTTTTTATAAATATTTCCATAACATTTATTGATCATTAAGTATTATATTATATAATATGTCAATAAATGATCATCCAAGAATGTATTTTAATATATTATATAAAAATATAATAAACTTTTCAACGCAAATGAAACGTTTAAAAAGAAGATGGGGATGTTGAGGGGGCGGGGCACCCCTTTCGAAGTATCGCTTGGTTCAAGTGCCACGCCCCATTCTTACCCCTAATAATCGTTGCGATTTATTTTTAATATGATGAGAGTATGTTAATGGGTAAAATGTACAGTTTTGGGGAATCGTAGTATATAAAAATAAGAGAAGAAATTCACGATCATGTCAGGATACGCCTCGACAAATCTCGTGAGTCATGTGCCGAGATATACGTTACCCCACGAGAACAGGCCCAACTCGAGAATGGCAGTGAACTACGACGGGATAAACGGGTCGGAAATGGACACCTTGGACTCTAGGAAAAGGCCCTTGGACGGAGAAACAGATAACGGGGTCACCAAGCGATCTAACCAGGGTGGAGGTTAGATTCAAGCTTATATAATTTTTGTAGAAATTCTCGTTTATTGCATCGAACCAGCGACTCATTTTAGCCAATATGGCGGCAGAAATCGAGTCGATCAGAAATTGTACGATGTATTTATTATGGAATTCCCTACATTGTTATGTTAAGAAATGTTAAATTTTTATTGATGCACATTTGTAAACCATTTATGAATCAGTATGTTTCGTGATATTGAATAATATTGAGTTTTACGCACTTAATTTAACTTTATTTCCACAGCGGTCATCGGCTGTCCTTGCGTTTCGTGTACGGGCATGTATGTTCATACATGTGTCAAATTTTCTCTTTTTCCATTTCGCTATCCGTTTATTCACAGAAGGTAAATACTGTGTAGCTAAATACACATTAGCACATTAGACTGTTCTTTGACCCATGCATGAGTAGATCTTGAGGGGTGAAGGGGAATCGTGCGGTCATAATCCTCAGTCTGTTACCAGCTCTCTCGAGTGAAGGACGAACTGTTACCAGCTCCGAAATTATGACGTTGGTCGACCTAAATATTTGCCACAGTACCATTCGGAGAAATATGGTAGACAGTCCTGACCAGTCATTTATTCCTATTTGGAAAGGTATTGTTTGTTTTGTGTATTTTCCGTTTATTTGTAGTTTTCTGTGGGCGTTTTGGACGCGCATACGGCAATTAGTTTGTGTATTGCGTGGATATAAACCGCTGCTCCACCCACTCCGTGGAATAGATTTGTTGATTTCAGTGAATTTCCATAACTTGACCACGTGTCAGTCGTGGATACAGGTCCATATTTTACCCAAGACCTATCGGTATTCGTGGCCATTCTTTACCCAACTTGGTATCACATGTTGCTTGGTTGTTATAATGCAGTTCTTGGATTGCCAAAAATAGTTCGCTTACCAGAGAAAACTATGCAAACAGATTGCCCAGCTGTGCGATATTTCACAGGTGTAATAGATTTCGATGATGCAACTTTTATCTTATTTTCCATATAAATATGACCAACATTTCATAATTAGAACAGTGTGTTCATTTATAAATGTCCCAATATGTTATTAAATGTTGGAACAAAGTACTACGTAATGGAAGTGTGTAATACTTGTGTAGTCAAACCAGGGGTGGAGTTACAAGGACGTGTTGTTTTCTCTAAACTGACATGTATATAATTCTGAAATATCTATATTAGATTGATATTTATGTTCCATATTGGGTTATAATATTTATATAAACACTTTTCTAAAAAGGACATTTATCTCAGTCCAGAATAGTTCCAGTTTAAATACACATATGAAATTAAGTTCCAAAACATGTTTGTTATTTGGGGCAGTATCCAGTGTTTTTCAAAGAGTATATTTGCACAACTTGGGACACAGTATTCATCTTCATATTAGGTAGATTTTATCAAAAGAAAATATGATGTTGCATCAACCTCATGCAAAATACAAAACAAAAACAATTTTCCTAATATCATCCCCCTGGAAATTCTGTATACATAGGAGCAGATTTAAACAATTTTTAATGAGTGTCAGAAGATAGAGTTAAGAAATTTTATACTAAAAATGGAGTTGAAAATAAGTTGCGATATAGTAGAGGTCAGAAATGAGGTCTGAACTCCACAGAGCGCCCCAATTTCAACTGATTTCATCTGTGGATATGGCATGTTATGTCTAGAAGAAATTAAATTACAATATCTCCAATGAAAGTAACTGGATGTGAGTATTATGGTCCCTGTTTTGTATTTATGACTGACTACATGGGAATTCACTTTGTTACATTCTACACTGGACAGAGACTGATTTACCTATTTGCTTGGTAGCCTGAAGCCTAGGGCCTCAAAATATTGGGGATCTCCAGCCAAGGTGTATGATATTTTTGATACTGTCATAGGCAGTGCCAGATTTAAGCATAAGCTAAACAAGTTACATCTTAAGACCTCACAATCTACAGGGGCCTCACAAAATTTCATTTTATTTTTCTTGTAAAATTATATGTGGCTTTTGTGTGTACTATAGTTTTTAACAAGGAGCCTCCAATCTTTATATAGCTGACTCGTTCTCAGGCAGCCAAACTAATATGTTACTTCTAGCAAATTGAAGAGACCACTAGTACATTATAATAAATAGTATTCTGAAAACTTCAGCCAATATTATTTACTGGCATGTTCACGTACAGTGTATGACTTGCCCAAATGGCAAGTCATAAAAAATTCATTCTAAAGATATTTTTTTGATTTTTAATACTGAAGAGAGACGGTGGTCTAAAGTTAGTTCTAACCAGATTATAATAGGAAAACATTAAAAATTAATGGTTGTACTTTGGATTAGCTATAAATTAAGCAGGGAATGAGGTGTTGTATTTTCTTGCTACTGGTCCAACAGCCACAGATCACATGTATATTCATGTGGGTGGTGTGACAGCCCCAGACAATATAGATTTAAACTTTAAAGAGACTAGATTACTGAAGCTGAAGAAAATTGTTGAGTACAATGCAGACAGTTATTGCTTGGACAGCTAATGTATACTGCTGAATAAAGGGATATTGTGAACTGAGTGGACAGTATTATGGGTATATCAGAATCACAGTTCTGATAATCCACGTATGCTATACAGTGTTGTTTTGTCTACAACAACAGAGGTTAACACCAACTATGAAATCAGTATTATTTCTAACCAGACCAGTCAAACTTATTTTAACTGGCTTATTTAAAATTTTATCTACTTACATGTATGCTTCACTTTCATTTGTACTTTTATAATTATAATTTTTTTTTATTTGGCTGTAGACCAGGATACAAAAAAAGTGTTTCTAGTTGTCTGACCATATCTAGTTTTAACCTAATGATTGTTTTTCTCCAAATTTGTTTATTTTTATATTTTCAAATATTTTAAACAGTCTTCATTCTTAATTTCTAAATATTGCCTATCTTTCTTTCATTGTGTGTTATTTACATCATTAAACCATCCTTGACCAGGATGAACACATGGGGTACATATCACACCCCAGCCCATCCCAGCCCCTAGCAGTTGTTTATCTCCTACCAAGGGACTTTGCATTTAGAAAGTGACTCTTGGATTTGAAGCAGATCTGAAATTTGTACTCTTCATTAACAGCTTGTATCTCTTTCTAAACTTTCCATCACTGTTTTATTTGTGGGTGACCTCTAAATTGAAGTAATTTATTTTTAATTGTCTCTACCTGGTTAAAATTGTAGTGTTAATCAAATTTGTTTCCTGACATTGGTTAGATTTATGGCAGTGTTTTAATCAAGGGTCAGCTTTATGACATGGGTAGCTATTTATAAAGTAGGGCTGACCTTGTATTTGATTTTTTTTATTGCCAAATTTGATCAAGTTTGTAAAGACAGATTACAGGATAAGCATAACCACTGATGGCATAAGTATTGTTGACTATGGGTTGTCAGGGTTACAGACGAAATGCAGCTGATGGATGGCTACTAGAGTTGACTGCACCATTGTTAGGTCTGCTCATTGTAATAAAGAGGAGCAGTGCCACGATAAGCTTAAAATAGATGGCACAAATAAGTCTGTAAATGGCAATGTTGCTAGGAACCAGCACATTGTAACATTTCTACAGCAGCCAATGTTTATATTGCTATGCATATATAGCTTGATCACAAAATGCTTGTAAAAGGGATTTGTAAATTGCTTTTTATCCCCAAAATGTCATTGGTTTGTCCACAGTTGAAGTTTTTTCTTAACAAAACTCTACAACTTGTGTAAATGGTGGAAACATAAACTACATGTTTGATATAGTGTTACACATTGGAACATTCTTATAACAGTGCTTGTTTAAAACTGTTATATAGTTAGTTTTCTGGGTTTTGTCATCATTAAAACTGTTTTTGTCTGTCAACTTCACATGGACTTAACAAGTTTTGTGAAAACATTTGCATTTCCAACTTTTTTCTTATTCATTCAGAGAGTACTCATCCCTTCCTCCCCAAGTTAGGGCACATATAATTTTTTTTTTTTGAAACAGGATTATAAAATTTTATTAATAATATTTGTACAGTTGCTTTGACAACCACCCTTTCCCCCAAGCATATGGTAGTAGTATAAAAAGGAACATATTAATATAATTGTTATTGAACTGTAAGTGAATCAGGTTAACATTAATTACGTAGATAGTATTATTATTTTTTTGCTTCTAGCTGCTACTGCCATTTTATTTGTCTTTAAATTATAATTTATTTTATGTGGGTGTTATGATTTATTTACAAGTGTTAAATTACTAGCCTTATCATTTCAGGAAGGTCTCATTCAAAGACATAAATTATATTTTCAAGTCATTGCAGCAGATGCATAAAGAAAACAGATCCCATGATAGCTGTTAGGAACAACATTCAAGCCTACATTTGTATTCATTATGTTGTCTTCAGTTTCATATTAAGTTGCACAGTTCAACAGATGTGAGTTAACCACTCATTGCTTGGTAACTCAGGATTATTTTTATTTAAGTCTATGTGAATGCATTCAAATGTACATTAGTGTCATTTATATATAGGAAGAGATGTAAAACATATATGCATGCAATATATATGTATCAGATATTGTGATATCACGAACTGCATCTTTATCAGCATTTGCTGGTGGAGTGCTACCTGGTATCATACAGGATGAAGTACTGGAAAATATTACTGGTTAACACAAGGCATAAGCTTTAGGAGCGTAGGAAGAGGATTTTCAAACAGAAATCAGGTGCAGTTTGAGGTGCGTCCATGGTAGAACATTGTGACTGATAACCAAGTCTTAAAGATGGATCTCAAAATGGCAGATTTTTATTTATTTAAAATTGTATTATTATAAAAAAAATAGTTTGCTTCAGAAATATTAAATTTAAACTAATACATACTAAGATGACTGTCTGATATCAAGTGAGTTTTTCCAAATATCTAGTGCATAACATGAGAAGATATTAATGATCAGACTAGACTGTATATATCATGATAAGATTTATTTACTTTTTCTTTTCGATCCAGCCTTGAATTATTTTATATATGGTAATTAGTATAGCTGAAATGTAGCTGGTTCTAGACGTAATGTTTGCAAAATTTGGCCTGTGAGCAAAATAATTGGTGGTGGACAGGAGCAGGACAACTTTCTCATGATCATCAGATTTGCCCCTGTAATCATGACCATAGGGACTGGCCTCTGTGATGCAGTGGTTAAGCTGTTGGACTCATGGCTGGTAGATACTGGGATCAAATCTCTGTCATGGCCATGTTATGTGCACATAAAAAAGATACCTTGTTGCTAATCAGAAAAAGTAGCCTAAGTGGTGGTTGTGGGTCAATGTGTTTGACACCTAATATCCACTTAATAAACAATGTGCTTGGATATTGTTAAACAACAAATTCTTTCCTTTCATGACCATATGGATATTTAACACATGTACAGCTTTCTCATGTCAAATTTGTATCCTATAATCATGACCATATGGACATTTAACAACACAAAGCATACCGCTTTCTCATGTCGAATTTGTATCCTATAATCATGACCATATGGACATTTAACAACACAAAGCATACCACTTTCTCATGTCAAATTTGTATCCTATAATCATTACCATATGGACATTTAACAACACAAGGCATACAGCTTTCTCATGTCAAATTTGTGTCCTATAATCATGGACATTTAACATAACACAAGGCATACAGCTTTCTCACATCAAATTTGTATCCTATAATCATGACCATATGGACATTTAACATAACAGGGCATACAGCTTTCTCATGTCAAATTTGTATCCTATAATCATGACCATATGGACATTTAACATAACAAGGCATACAGCTTTCTCATATCAAATTTGTGTTCCATAATCATGACCATTTGGACATTTAACATAACAAGGCATACAGCTTTCTCATGTCAAATTTGTATAGTATGATCATGACCATATGGACATTAATAACACATGCACAAGTATCAATTTGGATATTAAACATAACATTCACCAAGTGTCAATTATTTATATACAATATATATGTGTCATCCTGATAAACCTGCTTGTTGGCTTCCCAACTGGTTTTTACTGGTGTCGACATGGCTTGGAATTATGCCAATCAGTTGTATTCCTTTTCCAGTTAGGCAGTCATTTTAAAATTAAAAATCACCAGACTTTTTATTAATTTCAGAGGCAGTTGACTATGCAAAAATCTTCTGCACTCTTTTAAAGCAAACATTTTATTTATTTCTCTACTTAACAAGAATTATGAAAATAAACTACCGGTATATCTGTACAAGTTTCTGAAGAATAACCATTTCATAATGATATATCAATGGATATGTTGTATAGGCATATCTGGGAAGGGGGTTGTTGTCTAGGGCAGTTTCCTAACAAGGTGTCCACAGGCCACTTAGGAGTCAAAGAAAAAAAAATTGTGGTCTGCAAAGTCGCAGAGTAAATGCAGATGTGGGGACCTCGGAGACTTGTAAAATGTCCCAAAGGGTCCGCAAGTGGAAAGAGGTTGGAGATCCTGGTCTAGGGAATGTGGACCTGTTCTTTGATCCTAATGCCATTGTTTACTTGGTATGGCTGAGCCATCATCAAATCATGTTGATTTCACATATGGACAACACTGTGTTAAATACTATGAATTTTTTTTTTTTTTTTTATACAGGGACATTTTCTTTAATGTCTGACTAATTGATGTAACTTTTTTATAAGTTGTTTTAACAGGAAGAGTTAAAATAATTACTTTGAGGCCTGCCTGCAGCCTTCAATTTTTGTTATCCATCATATATTATATATCTATGAATACAGTAGAGTTAAAATAATTACTTACAGGCCTGCCTTCAGTTTTTGTTGAGTCATCCACCACATATTATATATATGACATGTAACAGGGATTTATCCACGATTTTTCACCATTGTCTTATGACTGAAGGGATTGGGAAAATTAGTGCTTTTAGTCATAATTGGGAAGTTTTTTTAACACCACTGAATTTATGTAACTCTAAGATTATATTTATTAACCAATTTGGGAATTTATAGTCTAGTAATTGGAAATTTTTTGTGCCGTTTGCATTTGGGAAGGGGCCGATGTTCGGTACCGTATAAAGCCTGGATAAATCCCTGTATGAATACAGTTGAGTTAAAATTATTACTTCCATGCCTGCCATCAGTTTTTGTTAAGTCATCCTACACATATTATATATCTTTGAATACAGTAGACTTAAAATTATTACTTCCATGCCTGCCTACAGCCTTCAGTTTTTGTTGAGTCATCCTCAACATATTATATATCTTTGAATACAGTAGAATCCCAGAGGGTATATGTAATACAGCTGGTTTACACACACACATAGACCTATGCACAGACATGATGCAATATATGTATACGTGTATGCTTATCCATTGCCAGATGATACACCATATGCCTTCTATCCTAATTTGATTTGCAGCCATAATCTGTGAAAGAAGAAGAATTTTAAATAACACATATTATATGGATGTTACGGATATCAAACATGGTATTTGGAACATGGTCTACAGAAGAAAACTAGCTGCCAAATAGACTACCTTTTTCAATAGCACATTGGATTATTAATCTTCAGCTATTGATTTTGTTTGTTTGTTGAACAACACCACTTGAGCACATTGATTTATTAATCATCGGTTATTGGATGTCAAACATAAATTTGGTAAATTGTGACAAATAGTCAAGTGTCTGATCCAGCCTTTGACAGGTATTGAACTGCGGTCTTCTCCTTAAGAGTTCAATGTCCTTACTCTCAGTTATTGATGTCCAACATTTAATAATTCTGATGTGTAGTTATCGGAGGAAAGATCTACATTTTGTAAAAATAACAAGGGATCCTTTATCAGGGCTCTAGCTGTCGGTAGCCAAATTAGCCATTGGCTAATTTTTTTTAAATGTGGCTAATCAAATCTGATTATGGCTAAAAATTTGGCTAAGCCTATTTTTAGTGAAACTTTTTTTCTTCTTTATTTTTATAATTTGGGGATCTTACAGACACGAGACGTTGGGTCAGTGACGCAGCAATCATGATCCATCAAGGACGGTCCCTATGGCAATGGACAGCATATTTTCCCTTTTAAAAAAATAAAAAACCAAAACATATATTGCATGTATCAGCCAACATTTTAAGTCTTAAAATTGGGAAGGGGTTTGGTCTATATAGAGTGGTAGGGGGGGAGGGTAGTTAAACAATCAATAATAATGGCCTATATAGAGTTAATACTTCGATAGTGAAATTTATGGGAATGGCTCACTAACGGAAACACAATACAGTTGAGTATTGATCATTCCAAGCATAATTTTCAAAGCAATTACAGTAGCATCCACACAGTTCTTAACAGTATATATTAGTTTATTTTTTTCAGATATTTAACTGTAATTAGCGATGCAATCATTTATTTTAATTGTGTTGGTAAACTCAAAAAAATAACCAATAAAAAATCCCAATATGGCAGCAAATGGGTCACATAACCAGTGAGACAGTTGCACACTACCATTGTTTTTTTAAAGTGCATTTTTGTGTTATTTCTATGTCATAACACATGTTGTACAACTTCTCACAATATCAGAAGAGGCATAGGAATAGCATTTTTAAAAAGTATAATTTGTAAATAATCATTTAGCCACAAAATAGTTATATGTTGATAACTAATATTTTTAGTTATGCAACCTATACCATGTGTGATGACTGATGTGACTTTTTTTATGCACAGGAAAATTCAAAAGGGGTGGCACTACCCTTTAAATGGACAGCGAGAACAGAGTTTCTTTATTGTTTTCTGTACAAAAATAAGACTTGACAACAAAGTTGTATAATTTTAGTATTTAAGCCCCAAGTTATGTTTGGCTAAAACCTTTTGAATTTGGCTAATAAAAATTCTGTTTGGCTAATTTTTTGGCTACAAGTATTTTTATTCCAGGGTGAGCCCTGAACAATGAACCCTTTTCTTATCATATCATTAAATTTTATTTTTGCTTTTTCTTGACAGGCTTTACTGTTGATATTGGAGTCCGATGGGAAACTGGCTTTGTGTACGGTGGTAATAAATACAACTGTGGAACGTGGATGGATAAGATGGGAAGTTCTGCTAAGGCTGGCACCAAAGGCAAACCAGCTACACCCAGGTAAATACTGTATATTGAAACCACAAATAATTGTGGAAAAAAGGTACAAATGCAGTATTATTTCATTGTTTGAAAATGGTGTCTGAAATGTGGTAATTATTTATTGTTGTAGTGTTTGAAAGTTACCATCAGATAATTCTCCACTTTTCAGAACATCACTCAAGATATAAATATTTTGGTTTCTCATTTTTTCTCCTTGGGTCCCATATCTCAGCGAAATAGCTGATTTTAGTGAAAACTGAATTTCCATTTTAGTGGGGGGGAAATTCAAACCACAAAAAAATAAAATTGAAAAGAAAAAATTCAAGCTCATGCAAAAACTTGAGCAGACGACAGAAACAAATGAGATTTGGCCAATATAGCATGAGATCTCATCTGCGAGATTAGACTAACAAAATTCTGACTGGTTCGCATTTGTGAACTTCTCACTGTTTTGTAGTCCAACCTATGGAAAATGTCTTGTGTGTAAAAAAAACATTGAATTTAACCTTTAAACTATTGAATTCTTTTAAGAGTTACTTCCCCCAAAAACTGGAATAATTTTGAGAAAAATCAGTTTGAGAGGCATCTTATTTTGGTCAAATGTTTTGACTTTAAAACTTAACAAAACAATAAAATAACATATAGGTATGAACAAATTAATATTATTTTGGGGTTTTGAAGGGCTTTTTGGCAGGTGTACGACTTGCGGTCTAGAAATGTGTAAAAAAAACAACCAAAAAACAACAACTGTAAACCACGCTTGTTAATTCATATTTATGGTCAGATCGCTCACATTCAACACATATCCTCGCCACCACACTCGGTGTAATTCAAAAATTTTATTTGAAAATTTTCTCGCGATACGCTCCCGATATTCAAAATCAAAATCCTCACCTTAAGTAAACCCCAAACTTATATTTATTCCCTGTTAGCTCTTCAAAATCTGCATAGTGCTGCGCTAACATTGCTCTTCACGATACGAAAAACTTTCTGAAAAAGACCCGCTTTTACACCGAAAATTTCGATCGATAAAGGAGTCATAACGCCTCCAAAATCTGCCTTTGCAATTGTGAACATCCTATGTATATAGGTATTGCGTCATTTCCCCCATAATGC
>JAULBS010010638.1:0-11154 GCA_032355785.1 Symmetromphalus regularis | reverse complement strand
CTCAGTGGGTAGGTGTATACCACTTACACCGACCAGTGTTCCACAACTGGTTTAACAAAGGCTGTGGTATGTGCTATCCTATGTGTGGGATAGTGCATATAAAAGATCCTTTTCTGCTTATCGATAAGATGATGTGGTGACAGCGGGTTTTGTCTCTCCTGCTAACACCAACCTCAGTCCTGGACAGACAGCACAGGAAGCTGTGTGCCCAGGACAGGGTGCTTGAATCTTAATTGGATATAAGCATGAACATAAATACAACCAACCAATCATTGAATTAATGATCAGTGAAATTTGTCAGCTGGTATATTTAGAGCATTAGATGACTAGTTGCACCATTGTAATTGTATTTTTTGTTTCTGATAAGTTACAAGGTCATGAAAATAATTTTCATTGATTGCAAAATGCCTAAAACATTTTTTTTAAACTTTGTCAAATAAAAAGTTCCTTTCATTGACTACTTGTACATTGGGCAGATTCTCTACCACTGGAATAGATCCTAGATCCTGTCCCGTTGGCTTATTAAGACAGGCAAGATATTATATATCATAGCAACAGGTCTTGTATTCCCAAGGTTCAATTCCAGTCTGTTGGCCATTGGAGTGGTTGAACATTTGAGCTCACAAGATGTCATCATATTGCTAGAAGGAAAAAAAAATCATAACAAAATTCCATTAATACATTTTTGAAAAGGTCAGGCCACCTGAGGGAGACAGACTCCCAGCATTGTGTAGGTGTTTCTCCCAAGATGCTGGTTATAACATGCTTTATATACAAGAGTGCTAATGCATGGTTCATGTTGCTCTGTATTACTGACACTACTCAAAGGTTAGTAGGACTTTTTGCATAAAGGAATCTTTGTATGGATTCTTGTACTGGGCTGAATTTAGACCTTGGCCTGCCTGGGCACTTCATGTTCAGGGACACCTCAGCATAGAAATTAAATTACATGACAAATAAAACAAATGAACTAAAATGAATAAATAGAACTAATTTTATATTTATTACATGTTTTAATAAATGAAGTTCTTCGTCGGGGGTGGGGGGCACTAAGGAAGGGGGGCTCAGGGCAATTGACCCCTTATGAATCCAGCCATGCCCTTGTACAAAGATAATTTTGTATTTCAATAACAATTATGAAATACCATGTTTACGAGTCTTTCATATTGTTTAAATATATGTTGTGATTTCAAGGTCATTACACTGAATATTGTATTGTGATAGTCATTCCGGTTACCGAACAGGTGCTTCATATACACTGAATTCAAACTGAAATGTTACTGATCTTTCATACAGTTAGAATAATTCAATCTTCAAAACAACTGGCTTAATTAGACTTGGCCTTCAGTGTCATACAGTGTTATGGTAAAAAAAACTTGTCTTGGTATTTGAAGATAAAAATAGAATTCCAGACATATCAGTGACTCTTCTGCCCTGGGCACTGCCTTGAACAATGTGGCTCTTCCCTCTGAACATCCAGAAGATATGGAAACGAGGGATTGTCCAAACTTTTAGTGGATGTTAAACTAAAACAGCTGAACTGAACTGCAACAAATGGGTATCACAGTTTCACTTTCAAAGACTTATAAATTCATTTGGAAGAAATGGCACATCTTAAGGGTCCCACATTATGTAACATAAAATTAAAGTTTTTGTGTGACACTGTTCTGAGAATTTGGGTTGTTATTCGAGAATCCCATTAGCACAGTGATTAAGAACATAATTTTATATTGTAATTTCTGGGTAAACACATTTGTAATGTTCACTAAATGCATAATAAAAGTTGCAGCTTTATATTCTGCATTAGCAATATAGCAAATGTTAAAAATCAAATATGTGGTAATTTCGCATTGACAACATTGGCTGGTGATCATTTAAATGTTCATATTTTATGTTTTTGTAAACTAGTTTAATTGGCACGTATACATATACTTGCAAACAAACTGATCCCTTTAAGATTTATTTTTTTAATAACACTACTAGAGCACATTGAATTATTAATCATCAGCTGTTGGATGTCAGTCATTCTGACATGTAGTCTTCAGGGGCAAACCATGACATTTTTCCATTATCAGCAAGGGATCTTTTATATGCACTTTCCCAGAGAAAAAATTACATACAATGGCCTCTAATATACATGTACTAGTTACATGTATGCACTGGATGGGGTGGGAATAAATCCAATCAACCGAAGTATCTCAAGCAACTGCTCTACAGACTGAGTTAGATACCACCCAACAGTAAGTAATGACAAAAGACTGGTATGAACTCTGAGGGGACACATCTGTCACCATTTATTGGACCAAAGGAGACACCTATATAATTACCCCTCACACTTTTTGGAAGGGGGAATGCCTATATAATTATTACCCCACTTTTTGCTTTGAAAAACTGAAATTAAAATGCCTAAAATTTAAAATTTATCAGTGTAAGACTTATTCATGTGGTCTTAGTGCAAATATACCAAAGTATGGGTGTCTATAATGGCATCAGTCTTTGGGGGGACACATACCCCCCACATTTTAGTCAGACTGATGCTACGTACCCACCACTTTTTGGATGGGGGTGGGGGGAGTTTCAGTAACCCCCATTTCCAGGAAGCAATTTTAGCCCTTGATTGTAAGTGCATATTTCATAAAGTTGGATGGTTCGTGTGGATGACATTCGCAATATATTTCAACAAGTATGTGGAAAACTGTCAACCAGTGGGCTACAGATTCAAATTTGTATTCAAAAGGATATTACATGACTATTGTGATGCCTCCACTGGTTTCTGACATTGAGAATCTTTCTTTAATTCTCTTTTCATTTATTAGTGAGCCCATGTTGACATACTCATTAAATTTTCAACCAGAAAACTCTTCAAGCACACCTGTCATCAAATATTTCTTTCTTTTGTTTCCATATATACAGCTTCATAACTGTAATGAAATTGTGTGATTGTATTGATGCTCTCTATATACTATATTTATTGCAATGTCATTTTAAACCTTAATAGTTAACTCATTATTTATGATTCATACATGTGTTGTATGCTCATCTTAATTTATGACACTGACATAAACTGCATGTAATTTTAAATTTGTTGCTAAATTCATGTGAAAACCTGTGAATGGATGCAAAAGGTATTTACAAGATGTATTTGTTTTAATATGTTTTTACCAAGGTTTAAAAAAAAAATTCTGTTGTGTATACATGTATGTATTGTTATTTATTGTATGATATTGTCTTGCTATATGTATGTTCTATTCTTTTTGTTTGTAAAATTGTACCCTTCTTGCATGACCAAATCATTTCATTGGCTTCAATGATGTCCTTGTTGAAAAATCTCATGTGATATTGTATGTTGTATTTAGAGGATGAACATTTGATCAAATACCATAGGGCAAAACAAATTGTTTTAACAAAAATATTGATAGAAGTGATTGAATGCTTTTATTAAATCAGTGTGAGCAAATATTGGAGTAGACATGTTGTCATCAATCACCAATGTTTATTCAAGATCAGAAATAATTCTGTCTTTGTTACAAGTTTATATCACACACCTTGATATGTTAGGTAGATGTCTCAGGATATATCGTTATGTTAGATTTTATTAATACAAATCATAGCATGTTTGACTATCAAATTTCAGTGTTTAGTAGCTCAGCTGATACTCAAAACAACCTCACTTCTTGTGAAGCCATTTTCCTTTCTTTTGGTAGAAATATTTATATAGATGTATTAACTGTTAAGTCTGATTTCAGTTCAGCCTTGATTCATAGTTTGCACATCAGTAGTGGATCCATAGGGTGGTACAGTGGGTCTGGACCCCTTCTTTACTAGAATTTTTTCCCCCTTTATTTTCCGAGTGGAAGGACGCAAAAATTAACCATTTTTCCTGTCCTATTCAAACATCAAATTTGGAACTCTCACCCACTTTCAGAAATCCTTCATCTGCACCTGCGCATGCTAACAGAATAGGTTAAATTGCAAATCAACAGTAAAATGACAAATGTTTCCTTATATTTATTTTTGAGATTATCATTAAGGTAAGAATTAGACTGTTGCTAGTTTATAGTATAGCAGTACACAGCATATAAACAAATATGTTATATCAACTGAAGTTATTTCAGTGTAAATGTATTGCCTTTTCATGAACTGGAGTTGTTTACATGTATAGACATCTCGGCCATAACCACTTAACAATGCAGTTAGACAATGCCTTGAAATTTCAGCAAGTGAGTTACAAATATAAATGTTTGAAGAGTGATACTGTTGTAATTTCTAAATGTCACAAAGTTATTATTAAAAATTCCAGTCGTAAATATATACTATAATTACATCATGGTTAATTACTCGATATTATTGTTTGGTTTCTTATGCTCATTATACATTATTATACCCAAAAGACACATTCCAATAATCCTTACATGTGCTATCATTACTATGATAACACATGTACAATTGTTGCATTTTCAGTACAAGAAATAATAGGCAACTAAGAAGTGGTATTTTGTAACTAATTATTGGTGTGACCCCCAATAGAGATGTTTAAATTTTGTGTCGGGGAGTCGTTAAACAATCAATCAAACCAATTATTGTAATTACTGATATCATTACAGTGGGTGTGATCGTTTTTATATATAAAAATTGAAAAGTGACAAGACCAGATAACTGATAATTATTGTTCAGCATCTTCTGGGCATTAGATGTCCTGTATCAGTGAACTTCAATATCAACTGGATGTCAATGGGTATGCCCAGTAATTTTCTTGACAGATCATTTCCTATGATCTGAATAGTTCTGTCTTCGAATTTGGAATGGGATTGGAGGATGAGGTTTAATATGGAACACACCAATGCACAGTTCTATTTAGAAATAAGAGAACAATCCATTGCTGACATGAAAATCATTCTGGGTGAGAAATTTCAAAATGAAGAGAGCAGATTTGCCAATTTTCACATTTAGTGAGTAAAAAAAAAAGATGAAAGGCAAGTGCAAAAACACCTCCACTTCCCATTTTCAGGCAAACATGAGGTGAGTATGAGCAATGACTCGCCTACAATGGAGAGGACAGAATGTAGAGACATTGTCCTGTCTGTTACAGCCTAAATGGATAGAGCCATCTTTTGTTTGTAGAACTGATACTGTTAAAACATTAAATAAAACAACAGAAAAACAAATACTATTTACGTTAGTAATTTGTCTACATTTATTATTTATTGATGAGAAGCTCGTTTTTTGTTATTGTTTTTTGAAAAGAGTTTATTTTAGTTTTCTCAGTTAAGGAGGCAAGCAGTTAATGATTTTATGTTATTGCTGCCCCAGCGTGTTTTTGTTGATCCTTGCAATTGGAATGGAAGATGAATCTTTGCTTGATTAATCAGTATCCATTAGCACATGTGTAAAATCCTGTTATAGCAATAGTGAAATATTTATGTTATTGATCGAAGGCACTCTATGGGAGGGTTACTTCGAAACATCAATGGCATTTCCTTCCTCGATCAATACTTTGTTCATCTAGTGCCGGTATTGGAAATAAAAAATACAATGATCGGAATTCAATGTGAATAGATTGGATAGGTGTAAAGAGTTTTATTCAATGAGTCTATATCACCTTCTTGAAATGTTTTATTTAAAGTAATTTAAGACATTTTGAGACATTATTTTATCACTAAATTGTTCTTAGTGTGATTGGAAAAGGACTCAGTTCACAATTGAGTGCATCAATCTCATTGATCTCATCAGGCCCTGTGGTTATAAAACCTTTAGTGGTCCTTAGACTTAAATAAAGTTTGAAGTATTAACTGCTTGCAATTTGTAAGTTTCAGGTATCTCTTTTTATTTAGCTTAATGAAAATACTAAATGTTTTGTGGTAAGGGAACGTTTAAATTGGTGAATGATGATTAATGTGAATGAGCTCTTAGCAGAATATTTGTAGTTTTCGTCTATATATCTTCACAGTAGTCAAGCCTGTAAAGTTTGTTTTATTTAACAACGCCTCTAGAGCACATTGATTTTTATCTTATCATTGGCTATTGGACGTCAATCATATTTAGAGGAAACACATACGCTACTCTTTCCAGTTAGCAGCCAGGGATCTTTTATATGCACTATCCCACAGACAGGACAGCACATATCATGGCTTTTGATAAATCAGTTGTGGACCACTGGTTGGAATGGAAAATAGCCCAAACTGCAAATGGGTCCACTGAGATAGTCAAGCTTGTAGTGTTTGTGCATTCATGTACCAGCAAAATTACATGTAGATTCTTCAAAATGTTTATATATTTATTTTAACTGCATGCAGTCTATGCAGATAATGTTTTCCCAATACAGTTTGGGCTATAATCCGTTTCAACCAGTGGTCCACAACTAGTTCATCAAAGGCTGTGGCATGTGCTGTCCTGTCTGTGGGACAGTGCATATAAAAGACCCTTTGCTGCTTATCGGAAAGAGTAGCCTATGTGATGGCAGTGGGTTTCCTCTAAATACATATGCGAGAATGACCATATTATGATTGACGTCCAATAGCCGATGTTATGATAAAAATCATTGTGTCCTAGTGGGGTCGTTAAATAAAACAAACTTTACTTTTCTTTTTGTTTTCCCAATAACAGGCCGGTGAATACAAAAAAAATCATTTTTTTATGATATTTGGTCTAGAAAGTGATCATTGTTATTCACTATCAGTATTATTTTTCACTATATTTTAGTAAATAAATTCTTTCAAATTGGATTGTTCAATTATAGTCTTCTTAATATCTTGGTGAAAATTTTACCATTGCAAAAGAAAGTTTTTTCGACCTGCCAAGACTATTATGTTTTTCACTAAGTTATAAATCATAAAGTTTTCATAAATGGTATAAAATAATGTATGTATACATGTGTGACAGAGCCCAAGGGAAATCCCTCTAACTGAGACCGTAAAGCAAAATTCTACACACAACTTAAAGCAGGTTTGAGTGTCATGATTGGACATGAACAAGTTGCTTTACATGTAATCAACCTCTGTAAATGCCAATTTTGCAGTTAGTTTAGAAAACATATTTTGCACAGTCAACACTGGCAGTATTATCACTCTGTGTTGGATCCAGAATTCTTTGTCACAAAGGGGGTTTAAATCCATTTAAATATATTACTTACTAAGCCTAAACTCTGAAATCAAACCAATTCATCTTTGAGACCAGTATACAGTAAACCTCGCGTATAACGTACCAGTAGGGACCAGCATTTTTTGTCAGTTATATACGAAATCCGTATTATGTGTATACGTATATACCGTACTTTGTCTGTTATACACATAAACCGTACTTTGTCCGGTATATGTCTACTGTACACTGTTCGATATGCACGTAAATGTAACAGATGTACAACTGCATGCCTACAGCATATTCAGTGTCCAATTGAACCCGTGTAGATACAAATTATTTTCCTTGTGTATCCTATCTCAAGAAGTTGTCTAAAAGCTCCGCACAAACTTGTTCTCCACCCTCACGCAAAACACTCATTGCATTAGGATCAACTGGATTGTTGTAACTACCTACAGACTTGCATAACTTCTCCTGGATTGAGTTTGACTTTGAAATAATGATAGCCCTTGATAGACCATGCAATTTCAATGGTGTTCATTTTGAAAGCTGATAACCATGACACATTCACTTTACTGGTGACAGAACTACATGTATTCCAAACTTCATGCATGCACATGAATAGCGCCACGGAACAGCGCGCGCAATCACTTCACGCCTCGGACGTCAAGTGAGACTGTCCGCTACGCTGCATGCTGAATTATTGTACATGTACATTGTATTTTAAATTCGTGAGCTACCAGTCCCGCCATGTGACTGAAAACTGAAAGAACGAGTCGGGACAAAGTTTAGTGATGTTAAAAAATACTTTATATTGCTATTTTTGTAGAATAACATAATATACAGTACATTTTTTCCACATTCTCATCGATTTTCATTACTCTTCATGAAGGTACATGTCAGCCAGGAGGAGTACGTTATAGATGAAAGGATTTTAAAGGAAATGCATTGCACTGGGACCGGAGATTTGGGTACGATATATGTAAATGTCTGATATACAGAGGCCGTTATATGCGAGGATTTTTATTGGAATTATCATTAGATGGGACCGGGACTTGGAGTTTCAGTATGGTATAAGCGATTGTCTGGTTTATCCGAGGACGTTATATGCTAGGTTTACTGTATCTAACCATCAACTATTTCTTGTGTTAATTTATATCGGGAAATATGATTGATCCTGTTCATGATTATTCTACTGAGCCTAAACTCTGAAATCAAACCACTTCATCTTTGAGACCGGTATAACAAACCATCAACTATTTCTTGTGTTAATTTATATCGGAAAACATGATTGATCCCGTTCATGATTATTGTGTCAGTAAGAAACATTATTCTCCAATAATGACAGGACAGAAAAAGAAAAATGCCATAGACATCAATTATTTCATCAGCTTGCATACAAAAAAGATGGACAATTATTATCAAGAAGATATAATAAGGATATTTATCATTCTAGATCTAAAATGGATTTGCAGGGTTTCATGTTTAAGGCGCGCAATCGTGCTTACACCCCACTGCGCCCGTAGTTTTCCACCAAGGAGCCTGAATAATCGCGCTCCAAAAATACCATCGAGTTCGGTAATTATTGTTTTTTTGCGAAAATATCCGAATATAATTAGAATCGATCACATAACAAATTTTCATCGTTTTAAATTATCACGAATATTATAAATAAATCGACCCAAAATATGTAATAAATCTTCAACTAGGGTAACTGTCGGAGAATTAGAGCAAACAAAATATTTTTAAAATGTCCGATTCTCTCCATTAAATTGACTGGTGGTTGTCTCTGCGGTAAAATTAATTTGGATTAACATGTAAAGGAATCAACTATTTTTGTTTCCAAAATGCGGATGGAAAATCCATTTAATTAATAAACTGTGCTATTTGGAGAAGTAATTATGTTTTCAGAGAAAATAGAGAATTCCGTTTCAGATAAGTTTTTCCACGATTCCGTTATCATGGAAAATCAGTGCCTCTAGTATACCAAATATGAATACTGTACATGTCACCACAACCTCCCCGACGATGATGACTTGAACAAACACCCTCACAAAAATTATTATTTAGAACTGATACACACTGTTAATTATTGACTCTCTGGCCAAATGTATCAATGCTTCTGAATCATTCAATTGAATTTAAGGAAAAAGCTCCCCATCACTTCCGTAGGGGTGTGATTATAGAGAGTGAAAAAGCTCCCCTGAACCTTACTGGGGGAGTAATTTATAGCTGTCCTCTACTTTTCAAATGTGAAACCCTGTAATATATACTTGAAAGTGATATAACTATAGCTGCTAATTCACCTGGTACGAACCTGTACCCCTGAAGATACTGTAACATGGGTCAGTGAATGCACATCAAAGCTAAACGTAAATTTGTTTATTTAGTTCGGTGTAGTTTTCCTTGTCTGTATTTAAATTATTACAAACTTTTGATCAAAGTACTTCTGTGTGAAATTTCAGTTATGTATAATAAGCGGTAATGGCAATAATGCCGTTCAAAGAAGGCTACCCTTCCTCAGTCAGTGAACGCTTGAACACTATCAAATTTGTATCAGTGTACACCATGAATCAATGTTGGCGTATGCTTGTCACATACGCAGAACACTTATTACATATATATTTTCATAAATATCTATTAATTGGGATTCTCTTAATTTTCTTTGTAGAAAACTGCAACAGAATGGAACCATAATATTATGCTTGTCGTTACTGCGTTGACAAATTCAGTTATTTTGATAAAGTTATTTCCCATTATACCCGTGTGCATTCGTCTCAGTAACTTGTCATTAAGAAATTCATATTAAGTTCAAGTACTGGTAATTTTAAATATGTTTTAAAAGACTATAAATACATCCCTGATGAATTAACGGCTGATGGTAAAGAAATTACAGTATGTAAAAATGATAAAGAGAAAATAAGTAAAATTTTAAGAGATACTACATGTATATACTCAACCAAAAAAGAAAGTATACACATTTTGAACAATGATATTTTTACTATAGCCTTCGAAAGGATATATTGGAAAAAAACATATCATCGTTTCCCCGACCACTTCAAACTTTTACAGGAATATTTTTTTTGTTTGGTTTAAATGTCACGTGGTCAACTGATGAAACTTGAAAATAGGTTTTTGGTCTGTAAAATCTGAATTATGTGGTTAATAAGTGCGATTTCACTCATTTACAACTTCACCGATTCACACAGTTTGCGGATGTTTTTTTTTTGTTCATACCCTGATTAATCTAAAATATTCCTTAAATATATTTTTGTCAAGAGTTTCGGTTATCGTCAAAATCTAAAACAAAACATTTTTTTATTTTATAGAAGTGTGAAAATCTTGTGGGTGATGCGAATATTCCACAATAGAAGAAAATCAACCCAGGTGAGATTTATATGTAGAATCTAATCTATCGTTTCACCTCTAAATATAACTATTATTATTATAGTAATAATAATGATAAAAATAATAATAATAATAAAAGAAGAATCCTATTAATTGTATAATCCTGGTTCACAAATATTTTATGCAATAAACAGGATTATTCCTTTATCAGAAATTCCAGTTTAAAAATTATATTAATAGTCTTGCACATTGGTATAAAATCAAAGTACATTTATCAGTGATCACAAAAATCTGAAATATACAATAAGTAAGAAATCTTTTGACCATGTAACCTGAATACTTTAACATAAGATTATGCTAATTTTGTGGTCATTTTGGTACTTTGGAAGTTAAAAAAAAATCCTATGCTGTTAATGCAGAAACAAAAATGTAATGGGTTTTCTTTAGGGACTAAGTGTCAAAATCACCAAATGTTTGACATCCAATAGCCAATTATTAATACATCAATGTGCTCTATTGGTATTGTTTATAAGTTGACTGCCGACTACAAATATTTATTACGTAGATGTAAGTGTATCAGATTTTGCCAGTACGAGTATACTTGTAGTACAGCCAGTGCTACACTATAATAGTAAATTATAAATGCCAGCAATGGTTATAACTCATCAATAAGTTTGCTGGCAATGGGGAATAACAAATCAATGTAATGAAGTTAAACATGTTTAAAATTGT
>JAULBS010010627.1:0-11154 GCA_032355785.1 Symmetromphalus regularis | reverse complement strand
TGGTTGGAACGGAAAATAGCCCAAACTGCATATGGGTCCACTGAGAAGGATCGATCCGACGACCAACCGGTTCACAGTCTGACACGCTACCGTTTGAGCTTGATCACGCTCTCCACTTTGGTGAGAAGATCATAATTGCTGAGGTGAATGGAAAGCTCAATGTAGTAACATTTCGTAATAAAACTTCGTCAAATCTTCAAGAGTTTTACAAAGAACAAAGAAAAGATGATTCAGAATAAGAAATGATTTTGATAGTATGGACTGCTACTAAGATGAATATATCTGAATTCAATATTTACCCAACAAAGGAACAGCTGTCTTCAACAGAAAAGGCCATTGATGTCCTACCCAAGTCACTGCTTTCATCGTTACGAATTTTTTTAATGGCATATAGCACTGACCTTAAGGTGGCATCTATAGGGCAGGGAAGTATGTAAGCCACACGACCACGAGTCCTCATGACACCACTATGACTTAGCAATAGAGATACTTTGATGTTCTTCTCTTGTACATGGAGTCACATTTCCTAAACTAAGACAAGATCAGTTTGTGCAGACAATGTTGACCATAATGTCAGAACTATTAATGGACGTAACACATTCCATGGAATGGGGATAATTGTAACTTTTACATCAGGTACAATCCCCAGCAAACCTGTGCCTAGGACATAAGTAACTTCAAATTACAAACTTAGAGATAAACACCAAGTACCTGAAGTCCCAGCATAACGGAAAGGGCATACTGACATTTAAAGAGCTGGTGCCGATGGAGGCTAATGAAACAGCAAACGTTGACCGTCTCTGGAATATATGACTGCTTGATTTAGGGATGTCTGCATGGTCAGGTATGATGCAAACTTTTCACAAAGGATCCCAGTGATATGTTCTGTATCCTATCAACCTTCAGCTATCTGTGTGACCAAGCTAAGCATTACAAAGTCACCCCAGTAATAACATTCGGCCACCGTTATTCTGGAACGCCAGGATTCTCATTGAATCTGAACTGTTGGAATGACCTGAAGTCAGTTGTCCTCAGATTCGGTGGACTTCACATGACCATTAGTTTCCTTGGCGCTATTGGATACTTGATGGCAGTAACTGGACTTCAAAATATCATAGAAGTGGTGTATTCAGATAATGCTGTCAACATTCCTCCACAAAAAAGAATCAGAATTACCTTCGATTACATATCAGGATGGTCCCCCCTCTGTTTCTCCATGTTCTCATGCAAAGGATTATAAACTTACAGGTAAATTCGGATGTCTTGCATAACATGGTTTTGTACTCAGGATGGTCCCGCCTCGGTTTCTACATGTTCTCATGCAAAGGATTATAAACTTACAGGTAAATTCAGATGTCTTGCCGTACATGGTTTTGTACTCACCAGTTTGTATATTGCCTAATCAACCAATTTTACTTTATCCTTCACGGGTCATACGTGTACGGCTGCACTATAGGTAATCTATCGCACATTGGTACATCCTCACACTTAATTTCATCTTCAAAAAACATGTTGATAGCGAGCTGAGCGCAAATAAAATGAACTGTTGAAGCCATTTCACTATCAGTTACTAGAGACACAAATATCATTTGGCCTGTTGTACGTCACAGAGAAGCGACATCTCGCGGCGAAAAAGGGGAGATAAGCAACGGTGGATTTGATGGCGTTTTACCTTCCTGTTCGTGGACGAAATTTAAACGTCTAAAACATAATAATAATTTTATTTAATTTTTTTATTTTATCTCATCTGTTTTAGTGGGTGTTTATAGATACTGTTTATGAAAACAATAACCCATAACGGTATAATATTTCACTTGTCCTTTAAAGCGCAGAATCCGGTGGGGCGGAGGGGTGGTGCGTGCCCGAATAATTTGGATGTGTGCACGTTTTTTCCAAAACTTTTCTGTCAGTCAGGTTGTCGTATCAGAAGTTCAAGTGTTATGCACTTATGGACAGCAAAGGCTGACATATCAATTTTGGAAGTTGTCAGAAGCGTCAATCCTGGGGGTGAGGGTACAGAGGGAACACCCCCACTTTTTGGATAGAGAGGATGCCTATATAATTATTCCCCACAATGTTTGCTTCGAAAAATTGAAATTAAAATGCCTAAATGATAATCGTTTCCAGTATTTCTCTTTATAATATCGATGTAGCACTGTCGTGTGGTTTTAGCGCTAGTATACCAATGTACAAAGGGGGTCTATTCAGGGGCGTCAGGCCTGGTGGGATGGGGGGCCGGGCGGGGGGGGGGCGGGGGGGGGGGGGGGGGGGGGGGGGGGGGGGGGGGGGGGGGGGGGCCCCCCCCCCCCCCCCCCCCCCCCCCGCCTCCACATATTTTGGAATGAGGGATGTTGGGATAGAACTTCCAGGAAGCGATTGCCCCCATATAGTGGATATGTGCTGGGATGTCGTTAAACAAATATTATTTTGCTGTCATACTTATATATACGATATATAATTAACAAACATGGGGTTGTAATGGGAAATCCGCTGAATGGAGGAAAAGCTATCACAGAATTATGTATGGTGCATGCACCGATGACCAAATAAAAACACAACTGATTTCTTATTCAACCTCACAGACCAGTGTTATCATTTCAGGGGCAGAACCAGCGTAAGGCACTGGAAGATTTTGTATTGTTAATTACTGTCTGATATGCATTGGTAATATAAATAGCGACACTGTAATGAAGTGTGCACTCCGCCAATGACGCAAAATGGTGATACCGTACTTTACGTTAAACAGCCTATAGCATTCGACATTCACTAGGCCTAACTAAGCGTTCTCTTCGTGGCTTTGTATTCCTTATGGTTGACACAGTATGGTGTTGTTTGGAGCTTGACCGTTGAAACCAAGGTCGTGGAGAGTTGCCAGCATATACATGTACATCGCTTGCTTTCCTGCTCCGAACGTGTTTCAGTAACCAGGTGAATTATTTTTAATATTACCTAGTTGTCCCCAAGTGAGTCATCTTAAATACATAATGTTTGTGCCTTATGTGTATTAACTGTACAGTATTTGTATATGCTTTGTCAGCAGTGATAAAGTTGGTTTAGTTATTACATTTCGTTCAGAAGGAAAGTTTGTTTAATAACCCATGTCCAGGGCCATAGCAGTCTCGGATCTAGGGGGTCTCAGGGCCCCCTACCCTAATTTTTGCGATTTAAAATAAATGTTTAATGTTTTTAAAACATTTTAACTTTAAAGAATCCGAGGATTCTTTAGGCTCCCCCAAAAGGATTTTCTGGATCGGCCACAGCTTAATGTCGTAACTTGAACAGTTTGTGGGTTAGATTTTTGTTATGTAATTTATTCTTCCTTTTTTTTTTTTTTTTTTTTTGGTAGTGGAGTAGTCCTTAGAAATTGACTTAAGGTTAAGGTGAAACCATTTTTATATATCATTTGTGAAGTTATTTAGATACCTGTTGTTCATCTACTGTTCAGTACCAAACATAGTAATAATATTTTACCTATTTTATTGCACGAATATAATTCTAGTAATAATATTATATACGTTTGATTTGCTTCTAACTGTACATTGGTGGGCGTAGTGACGGACTCACGGCTGGTAGGTACTGGGACCAAATCTCAGTTGAGGTATGTGATTTTTAATCTCCATACCAGCTCCAACTCAGAGATTAGTGCTCCGCAAGTCTCAATGGGTAGGTACATATGCTACTTGCACTGATCAGTGGTCCACAACTGGTTTATCAAAGGTCGTGGTATGTACTGTCCTGTCTGTACGAAACACTGGGGGTGCACCGATATAGCTGAATACCGGTATATTGCAATACTTGCCGAGCGCAATACATACCGCGATATGGTTTCGTGTATCGCGATATATCTACCTAATAAGTAGGGCATATCCATCAAATTGCAATAAAACCTATGTCTATGACAATAAGTTATAAAAATAAAAGTTAAACTTAATTAAAATATATAAATCTTCTGTGTTTATATATTCTTTTTTGTTTCATCAGAAATTAGTAAAGGTCTGTCTGCTTGAGATATGTTTAGTAATTGGTATTATAGTATCAAAATATGACTACCACACCTTGGTAATTAATCAAACTGTATTGCAATATGGGTTTGCTTTATAGCAATCTATCGCAATACGGTTTTGGCCGTATAGTTGGACCCTATCAATCATATGGTCATTCTTACATATTTATTTAGAGGAAACCCGCTGCCGCCACATAAGCTTCTCTTTTCGACAAGTAGCAAGGGGTCTTTTATAAGCACTGTCCCACAGACAGGACAGCACATACCACGGCTTTTGGTAATCAGTCATGGACGACTGGTTGGAACGGAAAATAGCCTCAACTGCAAATGTGTCAACTGAGAAAGATCGATCCGACGACCGACAGCGTCACAGAATCTTAGTTAAATGATTCACAGATTGATCTTGATCCCGTCCAAACGCAACATGAATATAAGCATTGATAATAGCAATATGAAAACATAATACTATATACTATATGTACAATGTATATATCTTTTCACAGAAAGGACGGTCATTTAAGTGATCTAGCAAATAATAAATTGGACGTCACCTTCTGTCCCCGTTTTACGCCCTACTTTAGTTACCGAGCCCTGCGCTTCTTCAGTGTGTTTTGAAAAACAACACAAACAACAGTCATTGATAAACAAGTTGTGAATCACTGTCTCAAACGGTAAATATCCAAGTGAGGCCACTGAGATACATCGATCCTACAGACCACCGCACCTCAGTCAAGCGTTCTACCACTGAGCTATAACCCGCTGTATGGAATAAAGTGCTCATGTATGTTTGCCGCCCACGAAGTACTTGCATTACCAGCATGTCCGGTCAAATACCAGCACGTGGTGTGCTACCAATAAAGCCCCAACCAAAACCACGTGCGCATTGATGTCCGATAGTAAATGTTTACTTTTATTTCTCCAACATTTTCCCAATTCTTGTCATCTTTTATGTATTCCTTGTCTCATCTACAACTGTTTTATATTCTTTCTTTTTTTTCTATATATTTTTTTTTTCTTCTTTTTTTATTTTGGTGGGGGGGGGTGGTGGTGGTGCAAGTTTAACGACATCACTAGAGCACATTGGTTTATTAATCATCGGCTATTGGGTGTCAATCATTTTGTTATTTTGACACGTAATCAAGTGTGATCCGGCCTCCAACGGGTTTTGAACCACTGTCGTCTCTTGGAGAGTCCGACGCTCTACCCCTGGACTACCGAGGCTCACACAACTAATTTATCATAGGTTGTGGAAAATATTTAGAAACCCACTGTCTTTGCTTTTTTTTGCTTTTTTGGGGGGGGGGGGCGAATCATTATTGTTATCTACAACTGGTTTTTGGCGTGTTTGTTTAACGACACCACTATAGCACATTGATTTATTAATCATGGGCTATTGGATGTCAAACTTTTGGTTATTTTGACACGTAGTCAAGTGTGAGTCAGCCTCAAAAGATATTTGTACTTCTGATATCAGCTTGAGAGTCCGATGTTCTGTAACTGGACCCCTGAGGCTCACCATTCTCGTTTTAGACTCAAGACAAAAATAACCTGTCCTCGGGTCATATCCTAGGGTCATATTTTAATTTGTAGACTAGGTATATGTGGCCGTAATGTGTGTGTGTGTCTGTGTGTATGTGTGTGTATGTGTGTGTGTATGTGTGTGTGTATATATATGTGTATTATATGTGTATTTGTGTGTATGTGTTTATGTGTGTGTATATGTGTGTGTATGTGTGTGTATGTATGTGTGTATATGTGTGTATATGTGTGTGTTGTGTGTGTATGTGTCTGTGTTTGTGTGTGTATGTGTGTGTGTGCGTGTTTGTGCGTGTGTATGTGTGTGTATGAGAGTGTGTGTTTGTGTGTGTGTATGTGCATGCGAGTGTGTGTGTGTATGTGTGTGTGAGTGTGTGTGTGTTCTTTTTTCTTTTAGCGAGGTTTACTCTGGTGTGTTCTTGTATCTCCCAATCACGTAACTTACCGCATGCTGTATAAATACAGCGATTAGATAATTATAAGAGTTTCCGGGGCTATATTGATATATAGATATTTTCTTTCTCATTAACACATATTGCTGCTGGATGGAAACTATTTATGTTAATTACTTTACTCTGCGGTTACGTGCACACATGCTCGTACACTTCTATAAATAGCGGACAATGTGTTTGTTCGTTGTCACAAATAAAGTAAATATGTCGAAGTGCAACTCATTTCAAGTTGTTGGTGGGTTTATTTTAAGAGTGCACAGAAAATCACTACGTTAATTATATCAATCTAAATACAAGTCACTAAACAAAATAAAATAGTTTAAAATAGTCATGTAAAGGATGCACGTTATAAACACACGTTAGCTAACATGAAAAACACACCTAACACCTGTTTCCCCACGTGAGCTACTTGATTATTTTACATTCATGTGCACTTTGATATGTAGCTTGCATTTTAGAAAGCATGTATACAGTGGCGGAAACCGTCAGCAGTCCTAGTATACCAGCAAAATACTTAATCATACTGGCCACATTTTTACTTCAAATAAGTGTGTTAGCATACTCTTCTCTAGCGTAGCCAGCATGAGGCAGACGAGACGCTTGCCTGGCTTGGAATTTCCGCAGATTTTTAAAATTATTTTTCTCATGATGCTGATATTCATTATCCACATGATTCAAGCTCCCATCTTCTGGGTTTCCCTCGGTGTTTTTCCCCTCTCTGGCTACAAGCCAGCTCTAAGAAAATAGACAATTATGTTGGTGTCTTTTTGAACTTAAATACTCACAAACGCATGTACGCACACACGACGTAACAAAGAAAATATTCACATCACAAGACTTTTCTTAATAATGTGAAAAACATAAGTCACACTGACCTAATTCTGATACAAGACTTTTCTTAATAATGTGAAAACATAAGTGACACTGACCTAATTCTGATACAAGACTTGTCTTAATAATGTGAAAACATAAGTGACACTGACCTAATTCTGATACAAGACTTGTCTTAATAATGTGAAAAACATAAGTGACACTGACCTAATTCTGATACAAGACTTGTCTTAATAATGTGAAAAACATAAGTGACACTGACTTAATTCTGATACTGGACACAAGGGTTTCTTCGGGAATATACTACTAAACCAAATTTGATACTCATGCCTTAAACATGAGAAGGATCGGGGTCAGGAGACATAGTTTTAAAATGTTACGTTTTTATCTGTCGTATTCCACGCAACACTATTCACTTATTTTTACCTAAAGAAAATAATTGGTGGACTACAGGTGACCCTTTGAACTACTCGATATCCGCCCTTGCAGACGTATAGAGGTCTAAAGTTTTATAAGTTTCACAAAAGAAGTACTGCAGAGAAAGATTTACCAAGATTTATAATGAAGTTTTAGATGTTTATCTTTGCAACATTGCACACGTTTCTGCTTTTCGCTGAAAGAAACGCTGATAATTATGTAGGTAATTGTGTTTTGGCATGCTTCGGTTAAACATGCCACTGTCAGGCTGCAGTAGTTTTCTGTTTCTGGACACATTTTAATGAGAAAACAGGCTGATATACACTGTATCAAATTAATCCTACATATGCGTAATTTAACAGTCAACCAATGAAATGGGAGTATAGGGTAAATTTTATCACACATCTTGGCAGTTGGTTCTAAACAGTAAGTGAATTCTAAATATAATAGCATGTGTAACAGTAACTCTTTATGACGCAAACAAAATGCATGTACATATGTTTTATTATAAGGTTATTTATCGAAATGGTGTGTGTTTCATTCATTAGGTAATAAATTTCAAAGAAAATAGCATTTGAATCAATTAGCAAAATATCCAATTAAAACAAAATATGGTAAATTCTGCATTTTGACCATTTTAGCAATTATTGCATCTCTATCAAAAATGGATGTTAATTTTTAAGAAACTTTATTTATTTATTTTATTTATTTATAATTCAGTGGTGTCTCCTTTTGAAAAAGACTCCATACTTAGAAGAATAAACACAGATCTACACCATAGGCGGCGGAGGCAGAGGTATGTGGTTGTATTGTGGTGCCAGCCCCACGATAATAAACCTACAACTTCTGTATTCTAAAGTTCTCAATTGCATCCTATTCTGAAATAAATAAACCAATGCGTTCTAGTGGTGTTGTCAAACAAACAAAATTTAGTTTTTTAATGTTGAACGTAGGAGGTTTCTTGTGACTGTAGGCTACGATGAAAAAAGTGAAAGTTACGTCTGTGATATTAAGTTATCTTCTGTATAAATAACCTCGTTCAATTATCGGACAGTGATTATCACAAATGTCGAGCAGCATGCCAGAACGCACAATTCAGCAGCCAATTTCCCTGCTTCCAATAGATAACACTAGACACGTATAAACAATCAGTTCTGAACGAGTGACAACGAAAAGTGCATTCACTGTACAGGAATATATGAGATTGTATCTACACATGTATATCACACAATAGTCATTTGTCAATTCATATACCGTTCATCTAAAAAAAGCGTTTGTCGTGTTTTAATTTTATTTATGTTTTTCTTATAAGAAAATGTTCCAATCATAATGTAAACGTGGTTTTGCGACTTTTGTTTGACATGAGTAATGGTAGATCTATTTGTCTGCTATTTGCTACGTTGTATGAATGAATACGTACACAATCTGTCCTATTACAACGCAATAATAAAATGGTAACGTTGCTAAGTGACCACATATGACATTTGACTTTTAATCATATAATTTATATTATTTACAATTTGGAACCGTTGTCATTTTTTTTCAAATGGCTTAATTATGATTTTTATGTTGGTATGTCATGTAATATAATTGGAAAGCAATATATGGCTTTATTTGTTCACAAAATGTTACTTTGACGACACTAAATTAATCCGAAGTTGGTTTCTTCCCCCATCCCACTCCCATCCCCCCAACCAAAATAATAATAATAATAATAATAAATCACAGAGAGTAAGCACCGTTCAGACAAAAAATGGGAGTTGGTAATTAGCCACTAACATTTTCTTGAAAGTTGCAACTAGCAAATTCATGGAGCACACCTGATTTAGATCAGATATTTACAACATGTATTACCTTATTAATTGTGTGTGCTTTTAAATAATATTATATCAACTGATTTTAAAATGTAAAGCTGGGATTGCATTTATTAGTTCTTGTCATCCGCATCTGCTTCTGCCGTGTTATTTCGTCAAAACTCTACTCCAACTCCAAACCTGGGTTAAAAATAATCTGGGTAGCTTTGAAATGTGTGCCTATTTTTCTAGACTAAATATAAGTAGTAGCTCGGTGAAATGTAAAGGGTGAATATGGAATTCAATATATCACTAAAATATTTGGTATTAATAAAGCACAATTTTATCTAGATTATTAATAAACTAGTAAAAACCCGATTTGTTATTCTTTGGGGAAAACAAAAACAAAAACGTTAGGATGTTTTAAACGCATAGTCTCACGGACCCTTGACCTAATTAATTTCCAAAAAAGAATTAATTTAAAATATAAACTTTTGATTTGTCCATAGATATACTTCATTCAACTACTTACATAACCACCGCATCTCGCTTATTATCGATATTTTAAAAATAATGAATTATGCTCACGAACAAATAAATTTGAAGGTGTGACGTATATATTTCGAGTCACGTAACGGGTATTCCCCCATTAGATATTATTTAAAAACTTCTGAATATTTTTGTAGCTGCAAAAACATTTCGTATCAATGTATTTCGCTCCACGAGGAGTTCCGATAAAGAAATTTGAAATTTTTAAATGTGAAAAAAAAATCGATCGACTCAACATGGAATTCCCTCTACCACGGTGCAGTTAAAATTTCTTGCGTGATATGAAAACGAGATCTAGTATAACAAATGCATGTAAGTTTCATTTGAAATCAATAGTTAGAGCACAAAGCCTCTTAAATTCCGTGGGATTATGTCTTTAACATTTTTTATTGACCTTTGATGGTCGTCCGTTTCCATGATTTCGTTTACAGCGCCACCTATTGGCTGAGACACAGAAGAATGCGATAGCTTGAGAAAACTGAAAAAGGTTAATTAGAAGCATGGGACGTCAGCAGCGTGAGATATGTGGTCGCACGTGTACGACGTGTTCTTATTAGTGTCTTGAGAGACCCCAGCTGGAAGCACGTGCAAGATGAAGATAGTCATTTTCTGAGAACAGCCAATTAGTTTGTCGACCTTAGAATGTAGCGGATGTTCTGAGTTCTTAAGAGGTAAAAATATTTATGATCATTATGTATTTAAAAACCAGTTTTAGTTTAGTTTCATAATGATTAAAAAATAAAAAAAATATATAAAAACCAACAACAACGTAATAATCATTTTTTTAAATTCGGTTTTCAGTTTTAATATAATTTACTCACGCAAAACTCAAATAGAAATGAACATTTTCGTAAACCATCTTACGTTTAGTATATACTCCGTTGCGATTTCGCTGGTTCCAAACGCTCTTACTGGGTTTAAAATGAAGAGCAAAACCAGTCTAAAGAGTGACCGCTATCTAATTGATTCTGAACGTAAAGCTGATGCGTTTCAACAATCAACAGATTTAAGTTCAGTGAAAAATCCAGTTTCTTTATGGTTAAGTACGACATAAAAACACAAAACAAACAAAAACCAAAACACATAATTTGAAATTTTTTTATCACGTTTGTTTATAAGTCTGATTACTTGGGGTTTTTTTTACTTGACAATTTAGACAAGTTGTTGCTGTGTGTGCTGTAGTAAATAACCAGGTTGAAGAGAAGTGGAAATAATTATGATGATATCAGATAGTAATGTTTGTCGTGTTTATTTGTGACTAGTTTTTCTGCGCTGTGGAAAGATGTGCAACAGATTATAATATTTAATATTAACGTAAAGAGGTATGTTCTTTGTGCATTCTCCGTTCGTGCGATGATGTAGTTCACTGTACATGAATAATCCGAACAGAAGAAAATGTTATATTTAAAAAACGCAGTGGCGTTGGAATGAAATTCATATGGGGGGGGGGGGGCTGCTAATACTAAGAAGCAACTGACATTACCAAAAACCACAAGAATAACATTAAAATTTAAAATTATTGGGGGGCTGCCGCCCCCCCCCCCCCACCCCCCCGCCCCCACCCCCCAGAAAC
>JAULBS010010616.1:0-11154 GCA_032355785.1 Symmetromphalus regularis | reverse complement strand
GTTGCTGGTTGTCTGTCTGTGCAATATATTATTTTATTTTCCTATTCTGATTTTAATGTTTTTCTTACACAGAACCTAGTGTTCAACATAGAGGTTATAGTCCTCAGGGTGTTGCTGGTTGTCTGTCTGTGCAATATATTATTTTATTTTCCTATTCTGATTTTAATGTTTTTCTTACACAGAGCCTAGTGTTCAACATAGAGGTTATAGTCCTCAGAGTGTTGCTGGTTGTCTGTCTGTGCAATATATTATTTTATTTTCCTATTCTGATTTTAATGTTTTTCTTACACAGAACCTGGTGTTCAGCATGGAGGTTACGGACCTCAGTGTATCAGCATTGGAGCCGGTCGACACGGGTCACTGCACTTCGGACAGAACTTATGGCATCCTCAGGTGTTCAAGCTACAAAACAGTGGCTCCCATCTTCACCTTTCTAACCGACTGCAGACACATACCCCTACCCCTAGTGAGGTCTCCAGCATACGTTCATCCAACAGTCCTCGACACAATCTTCACACACCCACTTTGTCGATTGTGTCGAATGATCGCAACATGATAGGAACTCCCGGTGGATTCAGCACAAGTTCTGACAAACATGTTTTCTTGGAGCCACTTCCAAAGCAGCAGGACTGGATGCATTACAAACCACTGCCCAGTGTAACCCCAACCAGTTCAAATACAAACAATGGTAACGAGGACAGTGAGATGCCAGAGCATAGTTTTGTGCCATCTGGCAGTGCTACGTCTCATTATCCAGACAGCTCTAACCTGTCTCCTTACCAAGTGACCAACATGTCACCATATACATCATTCTTCACAAGCCCACGCAACTCTGCAAATGCACATGGTCGTGGAGCATCAAAACGGGCACTTTCTATATCACCATCCATTTCAGAGGGTCTGGATCTGAATCAAATTATTCGAATCTCGCCAACATCTCTGGTGGGTTATCTTAATAATTCTCGTGGGTCTTCTACAAGTGCATCTCCACAGCCCGGTATGATGCCAGGCTCCTTCTGTCACATGTCTGCAAGGAACAGTCCTTATTCTGGCAATGGATCAGGCGGTAGCCGTCTGACAAACTTCACACCTCAGCACATGGCCGTAGGAATCAAACAGGAGAATCCTGACTACTTTCACATGGGCCCTTCTGAGAGTAATGGTTTTGCAGATCTAATGATGAATCAGTATGTAGCTCCGCAGAATGAAATCCCATACATTGAGCAGAATTACATGATGAACATGTCACAGAGTCAAATGGCCAATCATCAGCCAATGCAGCAGCAACAATCGGTGCCCAGTTACATGAACAATGGCATAAATGGTAACATGGAAACCAGTATTAACAGTAACATGAGTGTGAACATGAACTCTGACATGAGCAATGTGTTTGGGACAGACATGGGCAACTCGATTCCATTCAAAGCTCCACCACCATATGATCAAGCTATAGAACAGCACCAGCAGATTCCTAACCCCCAGTCACAGCATCAAGCACCAGTCTTCTCAAACATTCCAATTTCACAAAATCAAACAAACATTTCGGATGACTATGAGAATGATGAGAATGGTGAGAAACATCATGTATGTCGCTGGATCGACTGCAACAGCTTATTCAAGGAGCAGGAGGAACTTGTTCGTCACATAGAAAAAGTCCACATAGACCAGCGAAAGGGCGAGGATTTTACATGTTTCTGGGCTGGATGTCAGCGGCGATACCGTCCCTTCAATGCCCGTTACAAGCTGCTGATACACATGAGAGTTCATTCTGGGGAGAAGCCAAACAAGTGCACGGTAATATTTACTTTTCATTTTTATTCATTTGTACATGATAGTCAGTCGTTTTTGTTTTTCTGCCACAATAACAAATTTGTGTAATAATTATGAACCTCTGGTCATGGGAAAAACATAATATGGTATCCATGGAGCCATCTATACCCAGGACAGAACAGTTCATTGTCCTACCACAGGACCACTGAGGCTAGATTTGATGTAATACAGTTGATGGAATCCATAGCATGTTATTTATGTCAAATCTATACTTTTTTTATTGCTAAATATAGCAGCCACATATTGCTACATACATATATGTGGATATTGCATGGATTTTAATGTGTCAATTTTTTTTTGTTCTTTCCAAGGGTCTAACCTTTAAACTCCATGTTTTGTTACTTCTTTAAAAAGCATTATAATACAAGTTTGGCAGCTTGCACATGTATAAAAATGTAAATGATGTAATCTGAAACACAGATTAAAGGAAGAACCATGATGGTCGTTTGTAATCAAACACTTCATTATTGTTAATTGCAGAGTAGCTTGCCTTCTGTAAAACAAGCTTGCAAGGTAAATGTGTTTTAAAAAAACAACCTGACTGGATTAGATTTCTTTGATGACCATACAAAATGACAGTCATTATGACTCTTTGATTAGGAAAGATTCCAGTGTTTAACTTTTGAGTCTAACTCCTGCTGGGTATCTGCAATTTCAGCTGTGTATGTTACAGAATGTGGTGTGGCATACTGCTGTATTGTACATTTGCAATTTCAGCAGTGTATATAACTTGTATGTTACAGACTTTGGTGTAGCATACTGCAGTACTGTACATTTGCAATTTCAGCTTTCTATATAACTTGTATGTTACAGACTTTGGCGTGGCATACTGCAGTATTGTACATTTGCAATTTCAGCTGTGTATATAAAATGTATGTTACAGACTTTGGTGTGGCATACTGCAGTACTGTACATTTGCAATTTCAGCTGTGTATATAACTTGTATGTTACAGACTTTGGTGTGGCATACTGCAGTACTGTACATTTGCTAAGGACCAAGTAATGAACTTGAAATGTATTATATAAATAAACTGGATGTGGTACATGTAGATTACATCTAATAGCAACACATATTATGGAATAAAACTGCTTTTTGTATGTGATGATTCACAAGTAATATACTCTGTTTTCATAAATGAATAATATATTTTCATGAATGCATTCTTCACCTAAAATTAGTTAAATTGCATATCAGACATGTGGTCCTTAACATATATGGAGTAGCATAAATTTCAGCTTCTTTACTTGGTTCTTAGCAAATGTTCAGTTGTATATATTTCATCTTCATTACTGGGTCTTAAGCAAGTGTTGACTTGTATATATTTCATCTTCATTATGTAGTCCTTAGCAAGTATTTAGAAGAATATATTTTAGCTTCGTTACTTGGTCCTTAGCAAATGTTGAGTAGTATATATTTCAGCTTCATTACAGGATCCTTAGCAGATGTTGAATACTATTTATTTAAGCTTCATTGCTTGGTCCTTAGCATATGTTGATTATATTTCAGCTTCATTGCTTGGTCCTTAGCATATGTTGATTATATTTAAGCTTCATTGCTTGGTCCTTAGCGTATGTTGATTATATTTCAGCTTCATTACTTGGTCCTTAGCCTAAGTTCGGTAGTGTATATTTCAGCTTCATTATTGGGTCCATTGCAAATGTATAGTACAATGTATATTTTTTCAACTTCATTATTTGGTCCTTTGCAAATGTTGAGTCAGGTATTTGAGGAGAGTGCAGCACAATTATGATTATGTTCAGTGTGTGTGTAAAGGGGAGTGATTGCTTGATTACCTAGCATTTTTTAGGGGATGGATCTTTAACTGGCCTATACTTATACTCTGAATGACTATTGAATCACACATGTCAGATGATCTAATGTTTAATGGGCATACATGTGCCTCATACAGTGACTAGACTACAGTTTGTGTTTTGATCCTTTCACTCGGGAAGCGTGCTACAAAAAAGCATTAAGTTTGATTCTCACAATGTATGTACGCCAAACGTTGGGTGTGCATACTGGCTTCACGAGAGAATAACATAACAAAACTACAATACTGTACTGGGCTGGAAAGACCAGGAATGACACAAAAGATTGTGTACGGATCAGGCTATTAATCCCAGAAACTCAGTTGGATCTTGAAAATGTTATTGTTCTCGGACAAAAGCAGAAATCTATTGCTCCTTTGCCTGTTCATAAGATAGTTACCTCACAAACAGCTTGGCTATAGCCACTTTCTACATTGTCCGATAGCCATTCTTCCGTAATGCTTTTCCATTAGAGATCATTTGGTGTTAAATGATTTCACGTCTGAAGGTTTTCCTTTCAATTAAAGTCATCTTTAACATAATACTTAAGGATGTTTATAAGTGACAACGACATATTAATTTGTTTTGATTTCAGTTTTAAGACATGTATGGGTTTAATATGTATTGATGGATGAGTTTATATATGTCACAATAATGATAGCAGGTCAACAATGGATTGAATGAATGTTAACAGTCATTGTCATTTAAATAATGTTTTTAAGTGGGTGAGGCATTTTGTTTTGACTACCTGGGCACGTGCTGGTAACAGTTTAAAATGAGGACTAAAAGGTAAACAAATTCTATAGGATCCATAACACCATTTTGAAGTGATGAATTAAAGTGTTATAAGGACTCCCTATTTTCACATTTAAAGTGGCCATACCAGTACAACAAAACCTACTACACATACATGTTTCACACTGGTCACTTTATAACCTTTTAATATTTAATTTGATAAAAACCAGAAAGATAAAAAGTAAAGATTATTTTATTTAACGATGCCTCTAGACCACAGATCGAGCCTTCTCAGGGGACCCATTTGCAGTTTGGGCTATTTTCCTTTCCAGTCAATGGTCCACAACTGGTTTATCAAAGGCTGTGGTATGTAATGTCCTGTCCGTGGGATAGTGCATATAAAAGACCCCTTGCTGCTTACCATATGACCATATGATTGACGTCCAACAGCCGATGATAAGATAAAAATCAATGTACTCTAGATGAGTCGTTAAACAAAACAAACTTTACTTTACTCTAGAGCACATTGATTTTATTCTTATCATCGGCTATTGGACATCAATCATATGGTCATTCTGACCTATTGATTTAGAGGAAACCTACTGCAGCCACATAGGCTACTCTTTCCGATAAGCAGCAATGGATCTTTTATATGCACTGTCCCACAAACAGGACAGCACATACCACAACCTTTGATAAACCAGTTGTGGACCACTGGTTGGAATGGAAAATAGCCCAAACTCCAAATGGGTCCTCTGAGAAGGATCGATCCGACGACCTACCGCTTCATAAACCGATCGCTACATCCGCTCCTAAACCAGAAAGATGTTGCTTGTAATACAAGTTGTATCTTCAGAAGGAATCATACAATTGCAATGGTTAATAATAATATTTTTACTCAAAGTTTGGTAATTCATGACATAAAACCCATAATAAAAAAATTATTTCCATGAAATACATTATTACATGTAATAATGATCCCAAGATAGAAAAAATAAAAAAGAATTCATAGGAATATTTGTTTCAGAATTTTTTTATTTGCAAATTTGCTAAATATTGACTCAAAACTAGAGCAACATTAAATATCTTTGGTAGAGTAGTTTTTACATTCAAGTACGGTATTCTGACTGCAATAGTACATGCAGCACTTCTGAACTTGTCAGTGGCAACCATTCAAACAGGTATTGGCTTTCTCATAAAACTGTTTACTTGTATGTAAATATATGTAAATCATCTTGTAACCATTTACAATGATAATTCAATTTTTGTATTATAATGACGACAATCTGGAAATATGAAATGCAACTTCATGCTAACAAACACACGTCAATCAATCACAGATGTCAAACTTCAGTGTTTGGGGTCAAGGTGATTATTGCCTTAGGTTCTGAGGAATCAAGAGAGCACCAAAGCAATTTTGAGGATAAATCAGGGGTACAATGGCAAATGTGAGTTTCCTATGGGGCAAGTGGGAAAAAAAGGCACAGCAATATTTGCCTTCTTTAGAAGTGAAATTGAGACGGCATTGCGGCAAAGGAATGCAGCAGAACAGCAAATGCCTCAATGCCTTGGTTAAATTCAACCCCTGCAATCATCTTTTGACAATTATTACATTTTCAGTTATAATTTTAATGAGATTTTAGTTGTAAAAAAGAAAACAAAAGGCATTTTTGTAGTAAGTATTTAATAATTTCTAAATTGTCCAATTACTTCTAAACTCTACTAAACATGAAAACATATATACATAAAATATAATAATGGTCACCAAAGAATCAAAAATGGCAAACCAAACATAAAAGAAATCAACAAATAACATCTATAAATCTTTAAATCCATTAAATATTAATTAACATTCAAAATATTTTATTTTAAAATGATAACTTTAATTTTTTTTTTAATAACTATTTTCAAGTTATTAAAAAAAAATCCCACATAAAAAGCAAGAATTTTAAAGGGTGTTGCATTTTACAAATTTTAGAAAAAGATAGGTTTTTAAAAAAGTGAAGATAAATGGATCAAGAAATTGGTTGCTAAATGGGTGTTTTGGCCCCCCTAGAACTCATAATCTGTGTTTGATAAAAGTACATTTACAATCAATGATACATTTCACTGTGTTATGGATTTTGTGAATTCTTGTTTTTATAGTTATATAATTTTACTTCAAATTATTATCTTAGATTCTTTTATATTTGTGATTTGGATTTAGATTTCGATTTGGATAATTCCAACTTACACAAATTGTATCGTGGCACTTTAAACAACAATCTTAGATACTTTTATTTCAATTGCAATTTAATAAGATAAACTTCGGTGATTCAGTTACACACCTGACAAAATGTGAGTCAATGTTGACAGAAATATCACTTTGCACTGGGTGTTCTGCTATATATAGATAGGATTTGACCCCGGTTGACCTTGCAGACCTAAGATACCCTTTCACCTCTCCCATCAGCTCATAATGGCTGCCAATTGGTTTATGTCAATAATGATTATGGAAGGGTATAACGGTAATCTGGTTATTGTTCGTAAGAGTTTTGTCATTCTGACTGTGTGATTTATCTACAAAGCTGGCCACATCAGAACATGATGGAATGAATATCATATAAATCAAATCAACAGAATCAGGTTTGTAAAAGAAAATTAAAAGATAAATGATGATAGACTGGAACAGTTATTTAATTAATTCTTAAAATATATGGTAAAGATTTATCAGGAACATTTTACTAACCTGGTAAAATAATTTTATTTACTATTAATAACATTGATTTTTAAAAACCTGTAGTTTTTTGGTAAAACAGACGTTTAGATAATTTGTTAAAATTAAAAGTAAGACAGAATAATATAAGTAAAATTCCTTTAAGAAAATTAATTAATTTAAAATCAGTAACAAAAAAATGCATACCTTTGAAAGTGGAAAACAATTATTTCATGTATTTGGATACTCAACTCCATATTTATAGAAGGGTTTAAAAGTATAAATCTTGTTATTGTTTTGATTGACCATAATTAGTGATTTGAAAATGTGTGTTATAAGATTTAAAAAAAAAAGAATGATTTATGTCTTGATTTCCATAATTTTATATAACTTTCATTGAAATAAATAACAGACTACATCCACATACAATACAATTTTAAAAACCTGTCTGATATTCATTTTTAGAAATTCAGTTTATCAATGGTAAAGGACAACCTCCCTCCACCACTATCACTACATATATTGTAAAATCTTTTATGGGTGTACCTAATATAAAAACACCCAGAATGCAATGTTAAAGCCATTGTATCAAGACTTGCCACCTTTCTTGAACATGGTCTAGTAATTTTAAACATTATTGCCCATTGTTTTGTCAGTGAGTTATGGATGCATGCTGTCATGCCATGATGGCTTAATTGAAATGTGCTGAGATGTGCAGTTCTGAACATGATAACCACATTGGCATTCAGATTGTTCACTCGTTTATTCTATAAACTCTTGGATTAGACTGTTACCAGTCTTGACGGGGTACGGTGCATTTCTATTAATAAATCGTAGTTACAATGCGCATGCATTAATAATCTTAGGATCAGTTAAGTAGATAAGAAGATAATCCACATGAAAATTTAAACTATCAATGTTGGGTGGACAAGAATTGTCTTGCAGATTTTTGCACTTAGTACTGTCAGTGTCGTGTCTATCAGAATAATCATGTATTTAAATGAAATCAGTGAAGCTTTAATTGGCGCCAAATTTATATGGTCTATTACCTTTCCGCCAAATAAAACAAAGAACCAGTGTTGTTGTTTTATCTCGGTTAAACTGTAGGTATAAATTTATTTTAACTGAATTATATTATTATATTATTATATATATTATATTATATTATATTGAATTATATTATATTATTATGTATATTATAATATTGTATGTTATATTGAAAATATTATATTTATTTATATTTATTGAAAATATTATATTTATTGAAAATATTATATTTATTGAAAATATTATATTTATTGAAAATATTATATTTATTAAAAATGTAAGTTAGATTTGTTTGTTTTGTGAAATTACATATATTACCAGGGTTGTTATTTTGAACTGATTCCAGATGAAAATCATCAGTTAAAACCAATTTCTGATCAGTTGTTTTTGCATCAATCATAAAAAATTAAAATAGTAAATTTTCACCTGTGGTTACAAACTAGGATGTGCAATGTTTGTTATGGCAATTTTGATTGGTTAATGGCTTAATAATGTGCTTCCAGTAGTGGTTCTCCAGGTTAGGAGCAATATAAAATACAACAAGTAGCTATGATGCAAGGCTTATAATTATTTCACTCATGACATAAACTTGATATGAAATGAAGCTCATTCAATATTATAAATTATATCACTTAAAGACACCGACTCTCATTTAAGACATCTTTGTCGTTTTGTGTAAAATATATTTTGAGCTAATAACAGATGACAAGAAATACACTGGCTGTTCCAAAATGGACATTATGAGTAGTGTAAGAAATTATATTGAAATATAAAGCATAAAGGGTTCAAAATTAACTGAAAATTCTATTAGTCTGCTGGAATGTATTATAGAATTTACCAACCTAAATGAAGAACAATTTTTAAAATGTAAATTTATGTGTATAATTGCTGGTCTGTTGGACTGGGAGAAAAACAAATGTGCAAGACAATGATGATGTTAACTTACCAAACTTGGTTAGAACAGTAATATTTCAACCCCTGGTGCAATTGTAATGGTAAGAAAAGCAGTGATACCCAAAACTGTTACAATGTCTAGTAATTAGGTTAAGTACATTTAAAATGACCATGAACTTGTGTTTGGAATGTAGCTGTATAACAGCTGAAGCTCTAGTAATTTCACTTGTGCACAAATTAGATTTTGGACATGATTAAGATTTAGCCAGTTCAGTTTGTTGATAATTATTGGTTTGATTTTTACAGTTTGAAGGATGCAACAAAGCATTTTCACGACTTGAAAACCTCAAGATACATCTGCGATCGCACACTGGAGAGCGTCCGTATGTCTGTCAACACAGTGGTTGTACGAAAGCTTTCAGTAACTCATCTGACCGTGCCAAGCACCAACGCACACACCTTGATACGGTAAGTTTCAGATTTTCTATTACACAGAAGTGGCTTCTAATTAAAATCCATTACCAGCGGGGGATTACTTTCAGTATTTATGTTATTAATACATGGACAATGATGAAACTTAACAGGAGCAAGGAGCATTGGCACCCTTCCTTGATTTACCTGTTATATCAATGACGATGCAGAATGCTTGCCATTTATTTTCAAATTTATGTCTCGAGTGAAATCATTTTTCTTTTTCACAAGCTTTAGTAAGTGACAAAGGAAAATTATTTCACTCGGGACATAAATTTGATAATAAATGATAAATACATGTTTGATATTCTAATTATTACCCCAAACTAATTTTAATCATTCTACTCTTTGAATTTTCATATTGCGCAGCGGTTTAGAGAAATGCTATCCTATAATGTTATGGATGATATTATGTTATAAATTTTTCTAGTTAATGATGTCATTTGCACATTTACAAAATTATAATGACATCATATTTAGTACAGGCAAGCTTATTGGTCATAACGGCCAGAGCAAACCAATGAAATGCCTTGTTAAACTGATGTATAATAATTCTCACTGAGAAATTATGAAAAATATTTCCCAGTTATGAGTACCCCTGAGGTAATAAAATTCCTTTTAAGGTGAGTGGATTGTATGTGATTCCTTTTAAGGTCAGTTGCACTGTATGCAGTTGTCTTTAAGTTGACGTGGACTGTAGTGACAATGTTGTCAGATTGATCTGAACTGGCTTCCAGTAATGTAGTCATTGTTCCGCTACAGAGAACGTCGGCATATAATGTTATTCTCAGTGGGTGATGTTAAATCCTTATCTAAACCTTTAATTGCCAATGACATGAACACCTTGCTGCAACGCATGCAGAATTAGCATGCACACTGGCTTGGCAAACTCACATAACATGCTTCTTGTGTGTTGTTAAATGTTCTTGGCATTGTTTATGGCCAATTTTTCATGTCATGCGCAGATCATTATATAGGCTATGACAGAGCTTTCATATGGACTTGTAAGTTTTCTCAATAAGGTGTCGCCACGGTTCATGATGGTGTGAGTCAAAATATTTTCTCATGGCTTGAATTTCTACAAGCAAACAAACTCGAACATACAAATTACACAAAAACCTATAAAAAATCCTAGTTAAAAGTATTGAATTAATAACCATTATGACCAGGATGTTTATGACGGCATGCTTATATTGTGTTTAGTTGTTTAATATTTGTAGTAAGTCAAATTAACAGTGTTTTTGACAGCTATGTTTGCAGGAATTGTAATAGGACCAGTGTTTATGTCATGACCGAGAAACCTATGTGTCTTGCTACACTGACACATTACAATCATGTTGATCATTCAATTTCCTGTTTGTTAATTGCTGGTATATATGTACTTGCTGGTATGCACTGTAAATAATAACATAATGTTTATGTCATGACCGAGAAACCTATGTTTCTTTGCTACACTGACACATTACAGTCATGTTGATCATTCAATTTCTTGTTTGTTAATTGCTGCTATATGTGTACTTGCTGGTATTGAATGGGATTGTGCGTATAAAAGACCCTTTGCTGCTTATCGCAAAGAGTAGCCAATGTGGCGGCAGTGGGTTTCCTCTAAATACATATGTCAGATTGACCATATGATTGACGTCCAATAGCCGCTGATAAGATTAAAAATCAAT
>JAULBS010010605.1:0-11154 GCA_032355785.1 Symmetromphalus regularis | reverse complement strand
TATATTACATCATTCTTAAAGAAGATAGGTCATTAGCATCATCATTAATATAATTATCATACTTTTCTTTTCTAGAGACATCACTTTGACAATTTTCATATATTACATAATTCATTCTTGAAGAAGATAGGTCATTAGCTTCATTATTAATATTATCATACTTTTCTTTTCTAGAGCAATCACTTTGACAATTTTCATATATTACATCATTCTTAAAGAAGATAGGTCATTAGCATCATCATTAATATAATTATCATACTTTTCTTTTCTAGAGCCATCATTTTGACAATTTTCATATATTACATCGATTCATTCTTGAAGAAGATAGATCATTAGCATCATCATTAATATAATCATCACACATTTCGGAATTCATACTCAGGGGAGGTACATTATTCTGACCACTAGTATGTATTTCACCATGTGTTACATGTTTCATATTTGAATAAAATAGATTATTTGTGTTATCACTATGATGGTTATCAGCATGTGTTACAGACTTCATATAAATTGGAACCTTAAGATAGTTATTACCATGTGTTACATGTTTCATATTTGAATAAAATAGATTATTTGTGTTATCACTAAGATGGTTATCAGCATGTGTTACAGACTTCATATAAATTGGAACATTAAGATAGTTACAAAATCCATATCTGGGGTTGATAGTTACAAAATCCATATCTGGGGTGGGCTGATTAACTATAGGTGTTACGGGGTTCAGTTCTGATATAAATAAATTGCTAGTAATATCACAGGGATGGTTATCACAATGCTTTACAGACAAGTCATTCAGATCTGAAATAAAAAGCTAGCAACATCATAGGGATGGTCATTCAGACTTGAGATAGATAAATTACTAGAAACATTATCAGAATGAATTCCACCATTTTTAGAAGCAGAGTTACTATTAGTAGGTCTATTTGGGTGGTGAGGACCTCCTTGTCCCCGTTTTCACTATCAACAGGTATTCTCTCAAATCTGTTTGTGTGAGTCACTGCATGGTGTGAGGTATGTTTGGGTGGTGAGGACCTCCTTGCCTGTCCTAACTTTCACTGTCAACAGGTATTCTCTTAAATCTGTTTGTGTGAGTCACTGCAGGGTGTGAGGTATGTTGTTGACCTGTAATGTTTCTGCCCCTTTTCTTGGGAGGGCCCTGGTCCTCTCTGAGTTTGATACAGATTTCTGGGGAGATGTGATTGGCTGGGACAGTGTTGGTAACTGGGGTTGGTACATGAAAATATTTTCTGCATGGCTAGGGATATACTCTTTACCTTCAATAAACAGGCGATCAACTTTTTAAACTGCCTTTTTGTTGTTCCTGCATGCCTGCTTGAATATTGGATATAGCAATTTTCGTCTGTTTGCAATTTCTTAAGGGAACTGATCGTTTACACTGTTAGATTTACTAGCCAGGATCTTAGCAGCCTTTTTAATTCTTTCTTTGTCCCAATATTTACAAAATGAACTACAATAGTCTGCGGTCTTGCTTGTGACTCTCGATATGAGCCTAGAAGGTGTGTGACCTGGATTGGAGCATTTGTGATATTCATTTCAATTTCTAGGAAAGTAGTTATGACCTGCTCAGTGTTTTCTGTTCGACCACCATTTTAATGCCGTAAAAATAGGAGGTTGAATCGCATTGATCTGTTCTGGAGATAAAGTATTTCATTGAGTAATTATTTTCATCTTGTGTATCTTTTGACAGATACTTATAAGTTTTCATTTGAACTGTGGTTTTTCTCACTCGTGTTTATAATCTCTGCTCACCTAATTTGATTTCTATTTTTTAATAGACGATATCAGTTGCTTAAAGTAAGTGTGTGGTTTTGGGAGATTATGAATGAAATAATTTGTTATGACTTTAACACTGTTTCTTAACATTCAAAGTGTATGTTCATGCTGAACCGCTGTGTGTGTGTGTCATTCACGGTGGAAACAGAAATTCTGGAAAGGGATTCAAAAATATTTTAAAGATCTTTAAAATTGTAGGAGGATTCAAAATTGCATATCACCAAATTATAATGAAAAATGGTGGCCGAAGAGAGGAACATTAAACCCCTTTGAACCGTTTCTTTTGTATATATGTATTTATTTATATTGGGAATACTTATATTTAGTCTACATGAACTTACCACAGCATCACTGTTAAAATCTGTTTTATTAGTCCAGAGGTGTGGAGTTTGAAACCAGCTCTTTTCCCAAGATGTCCTTGACCCTCCATCTACAAAATTAAAATAGAATAAAATAAAACAAATAAATAAACGCTTACTTCAATTAAAGTATATATACAATTCAGCGTTTAATGAAGACATTATTCAAATGTTTGACTTTCCATGAAATAATAGTATTTATCAAAACAATAAAACAAAAGTAACTATGACCAATACTTTCAATTTAATAATTATTTGGCTACAGTCACAATGAAATATATTTTTCTAAACTGGAATGTTTTCTCAAAACTCGCTATGTTCACAAGTTTTATAAATGGAGAAAAGAACATAAAATGTAGGTTCGATGTAGTGTTTACTCGTTGGTAATTGATTTCTGTTTTGTCAGATGCGGTCTTATGTATATACTGACAATTGTAAAGCATGGTTTTTCTCAACCTGACAACACTTAAGACTTAGCGAATTCTTAAACTGAAAACGTTTCATTAATACCATCAGTGAGGCCACTTCGCAAGTTATGTCCACAATGGTGACACCTCCAAATCAGCCCAGAAACAGCTTACATTGCTTTGTGTAAACATGCAAGATACAAACAAAAAAACAACCTTTGTACCTTTCTCTGGGTAACATTTTGATCCAAATGTGAATGATGGTGCATTGCTTTCATTGAGAGGTTTATTTCTGGGAGAGTAAGAGCAGGGGCCAGGGCCCTCCATGTCGATTCTCAGAGGGGGCCTGGCATTGGTTGCAGTGTCCCAGCTAATAACTTTGTGTATCTTGTTAGGCTCCTGATAATAGAGACTTGGTCCTCGACTTCCTGTCTTTGGAGTCCTAGATCTGTAACGAATAAAACTGAGAAAAATTGTCTAACACTTCCAGAATGCCATACTGGATACAGGTCAAGGCCAAAATTATAACGTAATAAGAGTATTCAGAGCACACCAATTTCTAACTTGAGCCAGTACCTGTCTTCAAGAATGGGAAACAGCAACAACAGAAGTGAGGGGCTCGGTTGTCCCCACCCCAGACATGTGTAAATGGTGCCCCTTCTGACTTAACACTTCACCACGATAAAAAAAACACCTAGTCAGTTTGTGTATTTGTTCTACCCATCAAGATAAAGGAGGCAGCAGTAAGGTTCAGATGATGCTAAATTGTAACAACAAGAACTAGATGTTTACCTTGCTGAACAAAACATTGTTGTAGATTTTGTCTACAACACTACAATACAGTTCAATTCAACTCAATTTATTTGTTATACATTACACCCCTTGGGGCACCATACAGGGCTGGATTTATAAGGGGGCAATTGCCCCAGCTCCCTGCCAGAGGGACACTCCCCACCCTGGACTAAAGAGTTTCTACATTTAAAAAAATATAATAATTATAAAATTAGTTTTATTTATTTATTTTAGTTCATTTTCTCTATTTGTCATATAATTTAATTTCTATGTTGAGGGGCCGCCGAACCCGAAATGCCCCAGGTCCCCAAGGTCTAAATCCAGCCTTGGCAGCATATACATTGGTGACATGATACTGATAATGATATGAATAATATCAACAAATAACAACTGCAATAACAATAATAACAACATTAAATAAATTAATAACAACAATTATATTAATACTAGTAATGACAGACTGCTGATACATAGATATTTTATAACTTATTTAAAAGTTTGTTTTTTATATATTGTACTTGGGATATTAATCATGCAAAGTATGAAATCTATGGCTTTAAAAGTTTCAAAATATGAACCAAACACGTGTTAAATGAAATTGTTTTGCTCTCACTCAACTTCAGCTACGGTAACTTTGGAAATGGAAATAATTATGAAACAATAAATGGAATTTTTACAAATGCCTATGGACGCCCAATACAAAGTTAGAATAATTAGCACCTGGCTTTTTTATTTATCATATCGCAAGAAACCATATGAGGTACAAATAGGAATATTTTATTTATCATATTGCAAGAAACCATAGGGTACAAATCGGAATATTTTATTTATCATATTGCAAGAAACCATATGAGGTACAAATAGGAATATTTTATTTATCATATTGCAAGAAACCATATGAGGTACAAATGGGAATTATTTATCATATTGCAAGAAACCATATGACGTACAAATAGGAATTTTTTATTTATCTTATCGCAAGAAACTATGTGAGGTACAAATGGGAATTTTGGCAAACTTTTAAGTTTGACCTCAAGTTTTGTGACCTTGATCTTGAGCAATGTCAAGCTATTTTGGTGTGGTTAAATATCCTTGATATGATATTAATTCTACAAAGTATGAAACATTGCAGCTGTCATTTTTGGAAATATCTCCAAAATACCTTACATCTGTCAAAGGGAGATACTTTTACACACATTTGATCTTTCACCTCATTCAAACCTAATTCTAAGACCTTGAGAATGCCACAGTCCCTCTAAAGATTTGCACTAGGCCCTTTCGATTACTTTAGGCATGGCTGTTGAGGTTTAACAAAAAATACCATCTAGACCATTTTCCAGGATTCTTTTCAAACATATTAGGTAGACTCTAAAGGTATACATGTATATAATGCATACTACAAAAAAAATGTTTCTCATCCTCTTATTTCATTGCTATTGCAAGTGTTTTAATCATTTGTGCTCGGCACATTTTGAAAATGATTATTTTTGTGTACAATCTGGACATTTTAAAATCGTCGAAGGAAAAAGGGTAGTCTGTCGCACATTGGTACCTCCTCATAATCAATTTCATCTTCAAAAAACATATTGACAGTGAGCTGTGCACAAAGAAAATGAATTATTGAAACCATTTCACTCAGTTACAAGCTATGCAAATACCATTTAGTCCGGTAGCCGTGGCACTCAACCAGGATTTGTAGTCTTTACAATGTTTTTTGGTGTTTTCTGGTCCAGGAGACCATAAATATCAAGAAATAATTTGATGACACTTTGTCATTCTTGGGCAATTTTTCGAATTTGCATAAATCCAAGATGGCTGACACAAAATCACTATACTCATCATATTTCTTTACCAGTATACAATGTTATTCTTATGTTTTAATCATGAAAACCAACTAGAGCTACTTTAGTAAATGTGACAAATGCCTAATTAGTATAAATCCAAGATGGCTGCACTAAATCACTATTCTCACCATATCTACAATTCTAGATGCAATGTATTTACCATTATAAAATGTTTTAAGCCATAGAAACTTAATGAAAACAACTAGAAAAAGTTTGACAAATATTTCATTTGCGTAAATCCAAGATGGTCACAACTCAACCTTTGTAGATTTTAGTTAAGTCTAAAATAATAGTTTAATGTACCAGGCCTTCAGTACAACTGTCATTGCTTGTTGCACTATGATGCAGACTGCTTCTTTATGAGATGTACTAATATCTTCCTGATGGATGACTATTCACACATAAGTGATGACAAGTTTGTGTCTTGGTGAAATATGGCGTTTGATATCAACTGTTTACATATAATTCCATTAGCTTTCTTTTTACCAGAGGAGTATCAATGGTCAGTCTGTGGTTCTGCTCCATCAGGTCATACTTTTTGTACTGAACTCTATATCTGTCAAACACAAGATATACACCACCAGAATTTAGCTGTTGCTCAAGCTAGGTTCTGAAGATTGCAATAAAGTCTCGAACGGTCCCACTTAACAGCAAGCCTATCACCCAGAGGACAGCCAAACCACCAAGCACTCTTCACTTCACTTCCTGTCATGCCTTTCTGGTTGAAATGTCAACCTTTAGTTGCTTCTTTAGCTGTGCCTTTGCCTTTCCAGCTTATGTCATTTGACACCATGAACATCGATGTCGGCATTGGAACTAACTCATATGACAAGTTATTGATATTTGTTTCATGCAAACTTGCTTGAAGGCCTATAACTCGTGAAAAGAGGACAGATTGTTGAACATCTTTGTTGTACCAACCTTTACATGTTTCTTGGTTACTTCCATTGTCACTGTCTTCTTTGAAATGATGCTGTAGAAACCATCCGGCCAGCTAGACTCAAATTCATTCATTTGTTCTGTACAAACCTCCACAGCTATTATACACATTCACGTCAGTGAGTGCAACACAACCAGTGACAATATTTATATAATTTCCTCTTAAAATGAAGATTTGGGAAAATGGTACATCATAAGATTTGATGGCTGCCATTTTCATTTTATGTCAATAAAGGATTTGTCAAATTATAATAAAAGTAGTTGTATTAGGTTTGTTATGCTGAACAACATTACTATAATTTTTTAGACAGAAAAAATACCTTCAACATAATGTTGAAATAAGGATAGAACAGAATATTTAATAGTTGTGTTGTGGCCATCTTGGATTTATGCAAATTAGGTATTTGTCAATTTGACTAAAGTAGTTTTTACTGGGTTTCTCATGATTAAAACATTAGAATAACATTTTAGACAGATTAAAAAAATCTGTCTAGAAAAGGATATGGTGAGAATAGAATATTCAATGTTTCTTGGATTTATGCAAATTAGATATATGTCAAATTAATTATTTTTACTGGATTTCTCATATCAAAACATTTGAAAATTTTTTTTTATACTCATGAAAAATCCCATCTAGAAATAGAGATATGGTGATAATAGATTATTACATGATTGGGTGGCAGACATCTTGTATTTATGCAAATTAGGTATTTGTCAGATCAACTAAAGTACTTTTACTAGGTTTCTCATGATTAAAACATCAGAATAACATTTTATACTGGTAAAACTTCCATCTAGAAGTGTAGATATGGTGGGAATAGATTATACAGTGAGTTAGTGGCAACCATCTTGGATTTATGCAAATAAGAAAAATTGCCCAAGGATGACAAAGTGTCATTAAGCAGATTCTTAATATTTATTGTCTCCTGGACCAGAAAACACTAAAAACATTGTAAAGACTATAAATCCAGGTTCAGCTACCAGACTAATTAGCATGTGTAACGTCACAGAATCTCATAAGCCCATCTCGCGGCGAAAAAAGGGGAGATAAGTCATAGAGGGTTTGAAACCTTTTAAAATGCTGTTCGTGGATAAACTTTAAACGTCTAAAACAAAAAATGATAATTAAAAAATATATATAAAATATATATTTTATATCATCTCTTTTAGTGGGAGTTTATAGATACTTTTTACGAAAATAATAACCCAAAACGGAATTACTTTTCAGCTGCTCTTTAAACGTTCAAGATAGGCTAGCCTTCAGGGGGCTAGCTATTGATTTTAGTTGTTCCAGACTTTCTCAATGGGTTTAACATGTAACACAAAATCCAGTCTAGCGAGCAACCGCTAGCTATTTTGGTCCTAAACATAAGGCTAGTATAACTGATTGCTGTAATTCATAAGTGAATATCTTTTAGTGATTATTAAACACTTGAATTGACCCATGTTACGAGGTGAAGTTATCTAAAATTAGATACTTTCAAAAATGTAATGTTCTTCTCACCTGGTTGTAACAGTAACTGTTGCTAATCGAATCAATTTTGGTGGAATCCTTCCTCTATTGAGCATGTTTCCCAAGCTCGCTTTCGTGTATCCACGTACACCATGTTTAGGAGATGGAAGCTGCGCTATTTGACTTTGATTTGACTGTGTTTGTGACAGTATCTGCAACAGTGACTGTTGTGGCTGTGTCTGCTCACTTAGGGCAGGACAAGAAGCGTTGTCTTTAAAATGTGGACGTACATCATCACTAGACACAGAAGGCTTTTTATCTACGTGTACAGCCATAGATGTAACAGCTTCTTCAGACTGACTTACAAAATCATTATTTTCAGAATCTTCCTGCCTGCTTGATTGAGCTCTAGACCCTTGAGGAGCGTCGTTTTTAACCGATGCACTCTTAACAATTCCCTCATCATCACTATCTTGGTGACGTGACTCTTTCTTATCGGCAGATAGCAGCTGATTATTTTTAGAATTATCTTGGGACTGTTGTTGAAAACGCTCCTGCTGTTGAGGAGGTATAAGGGTACATTTAGTACCGCTTTCTATTTCACGGTTACTAACAATATTCGATTCACTTTCGTTGTGTTCGCGACTGATATCAAGACTAGTGCCTTCAGCTTCACGCAAATTCGAGTCCAGTGAAATACTAGGTGAGTCTGTGTCCCCTGAATATCCGTAGGGTGAAATTTTATCCACTACGTTTTGAGGCTCTCTGAAAGACATGGGGTCATTTCCTTGACTTGTTGAAATGTTGCCTTCTGTATGACCTTGCAAATCAACTGGATGTTCTGGATGTTTTAGATTGGCCATAGGATCTACACGCGGTGTATCACTCTTGGCGGCCATTGCATCATTAACGAACAATCTATTTTGTTACTGTTGATGAAAAATAAACAGATTAGTGATAGAATTAATAAATTTACTTAATGTTTAAAATAATGCCAGCAAATGCAATTTATAATTTAAAAAAAAGTATTTGTCATTGTACTCCTTACTAGTTAAGGAGTTAAACATACTATTTTATGAGTTGAAATAACGAAGTACTTCACTTTAATAACAATAATAAAACAGTCTTCATAACATATTTAAAAACATTTAATTTTACTCCTTCAGCAGGCTTATTTCAGGTTAATTCGGACCAGATCGTAGCTCCAAGATAAAGCGTCCATCTGAGGTGCAATGGGTCGTTGTATCGACCCCTTTCAGTGAACGTATTGGACTATATGTCGTCTACGAGCCAGTAGTCGACAACTGAAGCAGCAACGGCCGTGGTATATGTCATCCTGTGCATAAACAAAAATCATAATAACAAATAAACAAAATCCATGCTGTTAATCGAAAATTAGCAGGTTTTAGTAGGTTTCATCTGTAAACCATGTGTAACAAATACCGTGAGTTTGATACAATGGCATAACCAATATTTGACGGGGTAGAACGTACTAACAGGATTGAAAGATAGGAAAATATAAAAGGCGGTGATTGGAGGAAAAAATTATGATGGGATGGATTGCCCCCATTGAATGAACCCTAATAACTGTTGATTAACCACTGTCCTGAATAAGTACAGCGCAAGCGCGATGTGTTCCCTTGGCTAGGCAAGAGAGCAAGGACAAAATCTTTACGTGATTCCTTCATTGATGTGTTCAAGCACGCGTGTTCGGGGTGTGGCCTTTGGAGGAGCCGAGAGCCCAATCTTGGAAAGGAGAGAAGGAAAATAAACAAAATAAAAACTGACTTTAAACGCATACATACACGGGCCCTTGACCTAATTAATTTCCAAACAAAGAATTAATTTTAAATATAAACATTTGATTTGTCCATAGAAATACTTCATTCAATTTCTTACATAACCACTGCATCTCGTTTATTATCAATATTTTTGAAATAATAATGAATTATGCTCACAGACAAATAAATCATAAATCATAAACTCGACATGGAATTCCCTATACCATGGTTCAAGTAAAACGTCTTGCATGATATAAATGCGAGATGTAGTATCACAAATGCATGTAAGTTTCATTCATAATTAATATTTAGAGCACAAAGACCCTTAAATTCTGTGGGAATATGTCTTTAATAAGATAAAAGGGTATATACAAGATCGCCAGACTTCTATCAATTATATTACAAGAATTAGGATTAGATGTTCAACCAATGTTTATGAATATATGAAGATGTTGGGAAGGCCAGCCAAAATATATAAAAGTAAAAAAAAAGAAAAGTAAAATGAATGAATGAATGAACGGGTGGATGAATGAATAAAAAAAAAACCCCACCCTTATGAAAAACTATACCACTGCAAAAAACCCGGTATGTCCCCAAATTCGTATTGTGTCCTATATATGCATATTCATGATCATGTGTGTACATAGTCGCACTCAGTAATGTAATATAAGTGTGTTTCACTAATATAATAAATTATATTTTTAAAAATAAAATTGTGTTTTGATAATATATTTCTCTGTCTATGTGTATATAATTCTCAATTATGCCTAATGCAAATAATGTATATTACATATTTAAAGTCACTGGCCCTAACCTCAGACGTGTTTAAAGTTGCCCTTACAGAAAACAAAAACAATCAGAAAGACACTGCGTGGGCCAAAATATATATTGTAACAATTATTTTATAAAAGAATGGATAATTGTAACTATATTGAAAAATGTTGTAGGCCTACTAACCGAAAGTACATTATATTGCGAATTACTAGTAAGGACAGTGTCTTTAAAACCTCACTTAATTGTGGTTTTTGTCACGTCACACGTATTAGTCAGTTGATAAAGGTAGTGTTTGCACGAGTAGTCCCTGCTGTGCTATTATATATGTTTCGCTCTGAAAAGCAACGACAACGTACTGTAAACAGTGATTTAGAAACAATGTGACACATACTACACCTATCTTACAAGCCAGTACACACTCTGGTTCGCCAACATAATACGACTTGTTCGGGTATTCACACAATAGCTATTTCTATTCATTTCGCCTACTTATCAGGCAAGGTTTTTATCACTTGATTGCACACCCAACAAAACCATGTTTACACTGTGATCTTTGACAATCAGACAAATGAATTTTAAATGACCCAATACATTGTTAAAGAGACATAATTATATATTTTTTTCTTTTTATTTATACATATCCTTTAAAATTTATTAACTATTGGCTTGTGCAAGGTTTTGTTTAGCGTTTGTTCATATATTTAAGGTTAAAACCAAATCCCTACATGGCTACAGTTATGTAAATGTTAATCCATCAAAACACAAATATAACTGTACTACATTAGTGTCAATATAACACTAAATAAATTCCCATATGATAGCGTTTATATCACAACGAGTGTATTTTCAGCTATATGTCACGAGTAAAAGTGAGTTTATATTACGGATGTATTCTCAACTATATGTCACGAGTAAAAGTGAGTTTATATTACGAATGTATTCTCAACTATATGTCACGAGTAAAAGTGAGTTTATATTACGAATGTATTCTCAACTATATGTCACGAGTAA
>JAULBS010010604.1:0-25590 GCA_032355785.1 Symmetromphalus regularis | reverse complement strand
TAGATTAATTATACAAGACAGCGTTCTAAAACCTACAGACTCGAGTAAGCATTATTTACTGTTTGACAAATTTTGTTGATAGATTAATTATACAAGACAGCGTTCTAAAACCTACAGACTCGAGTAAGCATTATTTACTGTTTGACAAATTTTGTTTGAGTTTAACGGATAGATTAATTATATAAGACAGCGTTCTAAAACCTACAGACTAGGGTAAGCATTATTTACTGTTTAACAAATTTAACGGATAGATTAATGATATAAGACAGCGTCTAATTTTCGCTAGATGTGCCGAATTTTATATTCATTAGCAGTCCTCGATTTGCAAATTTTAATATATTTCATTTGTTTAAACATATATATATTTGTATATAAACACACAGGCATGCACGCACGCAAACACATACACACACAAGCACGCAACTCTTCAGAATGATAATCTGATGACGTCAATCTCACAAACCAAAAGTTTATTTATAACCACACGTTCCGATATGATGTGATATATATTAAAGGGTTTCCACTAATATTTTAACGTTGTTTTAGTAATGAACCACAATAATCTAACCACAATCTCAAAAAATGAAATGCTTCTGCTATTAAGACATTTCGTAACTCTTTTTATGAGGACGGTTAATGTTACTGCATCGCGACTAAGACCGAGAATGTGGATAATAGCCATTTTGTATCATGAAAATAATGTCACAATAAAATTATACATCCAGCCATTTGCACAACAGGCAAAGATGTCGTCATTGCTACAAGACGATGTAGGGGGGCGGGAGTTATATTATATATGATTAAAACTTGTGATCATCCCTCAAAAGTGTTGTTTTGTCGGGTGCTCGTGTTTTGTCTTGAAATCATTTTAAAATTCAAAATGCTGAAGTGGCATTCCTGATAAAAATGTCAAAATATACATATATACGATACCACGATTGTAGAATCATCCAATTTCATTTAATTACTTTTTAAAAAAATGATGCTTCTGTATGTTTTTCAATGCTAAAATTTCAAACAATGATTTTTATGAACAAAATGTACGATCTGCCGTGACCAGGATTTGAACCTGGGTTATCGCGGCCACAACGCGAGGTACTAACCACTATACGATCACGGCTAAACGATCAGTTAATATAGTTATAAAATTTAAGACATTTACCTTTGTTCCGCATGTGCGTTTTAGTAGGCAATAATATTTACGCTATTGTCTTATTAAGGGGACATAATCGGATTTATCTTTTTAAAAATAATTTATAAATCTTTTTTGTTAAATACTTTCTTCTACAAGGAGCAAGTTATTAATAGTTACAGAACTCGTGGATGAGATGAGGAGGTAGTCAGAGCCGGAATTATAAGGGGACAAATGCCCCTGGACCCCCTACCAGAGGCAACGCCCCACCCAGACTAGCTTCACTAAGGACGCCTTTAATTTAATAAAATGTAATAATTATAAAATTAGTTCTATTCATTCATTTTAGTTCTTTTTTTTATTTGTGATGTAATTTAATTTCTATGTTGGTGCACAAAAAGCCATTTCCCCGAAAGATGCTTTTACAACGAATTTATCTTGTCGACATATTGCTAATTTTGATTCAGTGACCCTTTTCTGTGTTATTTATAAATAGCGTACACATTATAAAATCAACCAGTCAGTCGTATGTTATAAAAGCTGAGATAAATAAGATGGGAGTTATCCCTTCTCAAATTATGTCGTACGTTTAAACCTCCTTGATGCTGAACTACTGAATAACTCCCTCGATAAAATCGATTAATTATTGTCATTATTTGTCCAATTTTATAGGCGTGGTCACTTGTATTGATTTTTATCATCCGTCTCCATTTCCGCACCTGTTATAAAGCTACTGAAGGTCTAAATACAGTGCTGGGTGTCTTTAAAGTTTGGTATTGGTAGTTAGACATTCTGTATTTGTGACACAATGTCACATGGTCTTCAGAAGAAACCCACTACCATCAAGAGGCTAATATTTTTATTAGTTTATAGGGGTCTGTTATCTTCACTTTCCCACATGCAGGATAATATACCAGAATACCACATTTAATATACTGTATTATAGCTCTTGACAACTGTCCGGAACATGGAATAGCTAAGTAATGGGGTTAATAGTGTAACCTACTGCCCCTTTCTCAACCACGAGTTCTGTAACTAGTTATAACTTGCTCTTTGTAGAAAAAACTATTATTTAACAAAAGACAAAAATGATAAATCGATTATGTCCCTTCAATAAGATAATAATGTAAAGATTATTGTCTACTAAAACCCATATGCGGAACAAAGGTAAATGCCTTAAATGTTATTAGGTGTATTAACTGGTCGTTTAGCCGTGATCGTATAGTGGTTAGTACCTCGCGTTGTGGCCGCGATAACCCAGGTTCGAATCCTGGTCACGGCAGATCAGAAATTTTGTTATTTTTGTTTATAAATTATCATAAATTGTAACAGCTGGTTAAACAGTTTCGATAAAACATTGTTTGAAAGTTTGATTTAAGGTGTCCAATCATTTAGCATTCCTTAAGCACATAAAAACAACTTTTAAAAAAGTAACTAAACAAATAAAATCAGATGATTCAGCAATCATGTGTTCTCGTATATTTTTATTTTTCATGAGGACTGCCACTTTAGCCATTTTTTTAATTTTAAATTATTTCAAAAGACAAAACACGAGCACCCGACCAAACAACATTTTTGTGTTTTAACATAGGACTATATGTAATACAGGGGCGTTGGAGCCTGGGGGGATCGAGGGGTGCTGGCACAGCCCCCCAATAATTCCCATGAATATGTTCTTATTGTTAAATTATTCACTGGAAAATTCTAATGTTCAGAAACGGGAGAAGCACCCCACCACCCAATATGAATTTCGTTCCAACGCCACTGTAATATACTACCCTACATCTTCTTGTAACAATGACGACAACTTTGAACTGTTGTGAAAATGGCTGAACGCATATTGTGACATTATTTTTATGATACTGAATGGCTAGTATCGAGATTTTCGGTCTTTGTCGCGATGCAGTCACAATGGCCGTCCTCATGAAAAAAAGAGTTATGAAATGTGTCAATAGAAGAAACATGTAATTGTTTTAAGATTGTGATTGTATTATTGTGGTTCATTACTAAACAACGTTAAATTATTGGAAACCTTTTAACATATACTTTTACAAGAATGTGTGGATTATAAAGAAATTATTGTGGTTTGTGAAACTGACGTCAGCAGATTATCATTGTATTGTAAAGATTGTTTTATTTAACGACGCCTCTAGAGCACATTGATTTTTATCTTATCATCGGCTATTGGATGTCAATCATATGGTCATTCAGACATATGTATTTAGAGGAAACCCGCTGCAGGCCACATTGGCTACTCTTTTCGATAAGCAGCAAGGGGTCTTTTATATGCGCCGTCCCTTAGACAGGACAGCACATACCACGGCCTTTGATAAACCAGTTGTGGACCACTGTCAGGAACGGAAAATAGCCCAAACTGCAAATGGGTCCACTGAGAAGGATCGATCCGGTTCACAGGCAGACACGCTACCGTTTGGGAGTGAGGGCCGGGGTTATTGTCTCAGAAAGCTTTTGGTAATGTCAAGAGTTAGCGTTTATCAAAATAAATGACAAATAACACATTTTATGTGAATACTACTACTAAGACTACTACTACAATTACTACTACTAATAATAATTAAAAACAATAAATAAATAATAATAAACAGTTTATCATTGTTAAAAGTTGTACACACCCATTTGTCAATCACAGGCGAGGATTTAAGAGTTACCCAATACACCCCACCGCCACCCCCGTCATCGTCTCACTATATGAAATTCATTTAATACGTTCTCTCTCCCAAATATAGAATCATGGATCCGCTCCTCAATTAAACAAAATTAATATAACCTTTGATCGCTGCGTAATACTAGATAGATGACCTTCGCGTCACGTGGTATCATCCGACCAGTCAGCTGGGAGAATCTTTAGCATTTTCTTTGCGTTCACGGAAATACATTAAAATTAAAATTGTACCTACTGTATTTCGAGGATGCCGCGATTTTGGGGAAGCGATGAACCGACGGAAAAATCACGCTTACTGGAAAGGTAGAGAATATTTAGTTTTCATCAATATATAAAGAAAAAATACATTGCTCTTCAGCCATTGAATGCTATCAATAAACCTGTGTGAGCTTATCAGTACTTACTTCACACGATAATAGTAATTTATGACTATCTATCATAGATAAATTAAACTATGCAAAGCTTAATGTATATTTATAAACATCCTTTATAATTACACGAATTATGTTGTATTATATTTTATAGTTATACGCGTTCTAATTAACAAACATTTGTCGTTTTTAACAAATTTTATAATGTTGATAATAAAACCCATTTACTTCAGCATCATCTACAGCTAAGTTATATCCATAATAATTATATTACTGATTGGAAATTTTATTTTTGGAAAATGAAAAGTCAATGCATAAAAAACCTTTTCCGCTCCCATTTTTTTTTTTTCTATATAATATACAAAAATATTTACTGGTGCTTATGTTTTTGAGTTACACAGATGCCCTAACTTTCATTAAGATTTAGCAATTACCACTTTTTATGTCATTTGTGAGATTTCTAAAGTAACTTAATTCCTTTTTCAATCTAAGAAACATCTTAAAAATACACTTTATTTCAAATACTAGCAGGCGTATATCAAGCATTTTATAGTTCAATATTAATTACACCGACATTGGTCCATAACTGATTTATCGAAGTCCATGGTTTATGCTGTCCTGTCTGTGGGATAGTGCATATAAAAATCACTTGCAATTTATCTGCAAGAGTAGCCACATTAGTGTGGCGGCAGCAGGTTTCATCTTCCCTACTAACACTAACAGGGGGCTGAGTTGTGTGCCCAGAACTCGAACATAAATATAACCAACAAAATAACATTTTGTTGTCAGATCACTAGGAAGTGAATTCGGCGCATGAAGCCCAGTAAACCAATATAGCATCAAATTTACGATTCCATCAACATTAGAATACTTTTCCCTGTTTCTCTGGGACCAATCAGTTTTTAGACAGTGCTTACAATTAAATAAAATAAAAAACACATAGCGTTCCAACAGTTTATTTCATCTAAAAAGTATCCGACAGAGGAGTAACATGAACTTAATGTCACATCATAGAGATAAATAAATTGACCTAAATGTAATAGTTTCTGTTTGGAATTAAGAAAACCAGTTGTGTTGTCCGTTCAAGACAGACGTTAGTGTTAGTAGGAGATACGAAACACGCTGCCGTCACACTAATGCGGCGGCTACTCTTATCGATAAACAGCAAGGGATCTTTTATATGCACTATCCCAGAGACAGGACAGCACATACCACAGCCTTTGATAAACCAGTTGTGGACCACTGATCGGTGTAAGTGGTAACATTTACCCACTGAGCTTTGCGGAACACTCACTCTCACAGAGTGGGAGCCAGTACCGAGATAAAAAAAAAAAAAAAAAATCATGCCTCAAACGAGATCTGTTCTCAGCACCCATTAGCCGCTAGCCCGATAGCTTAACCACTGAGCTCTAAGGTTCGTATAAAATAGTTTGGTCGCTTCGTTTATTAGTTGGATACGATGTGCTGAGTATCTAATTAAACTAACTCTCAATGGGATCTGTAACGTAACAGATGCAGTGTTTCAAAATACTATTTTTAGAACGAAGAATCCTCGTTCTGAAAGTAGTACAGAGAGAAAGAGAGTTAAATAAACATTATTTTTAGAAAACGAAGGAAACGGTAAACCCATCTAAACAATGGACAACAAAAAGTACGTGTTTTTCAACATTATGCAAAAACAAATTACAAACATAAGTTAGTATAAGACGTCTCATTACTGTTACATATGGCAGACGAACTATTGGGAAAAGAAGCACAGGGAAACAGCCGGTTAATGAGATATGTTTGCATAACTTCCAGTCCCGTCAAAGAGTATGGAGAGCCATCACAGACACGTCCAGCTCTCGCAGAAGACAAGAAATCCTATAAGAGCAGATGGAGGTCCATCCGGATCATGTACCTGACGATGTTTCTCAGTAGCGTCACTTTCAGCATCACAATGACGTCAATCTGGCCTTTTCTACACATGGTAAGTACAGTGAAATATATCCATGAAAACCATGGAGGGAAGAACCACTATCAAAAAAGAACCAAGAAATCCCTTGCTCTACTCGCGATTTTCCAGATCTGATTTTAGAGTAGAATGTGGTTAGGTTGGTGAGTGGGGAGAGGACGTTAAAAGTTCATATGCACATAGACAAAGAGAACTCGACGAAAATAAACTTGGGTAGTGAATGTATGATATGTATATCAACATTTTTGTCTTTGGTAGGAGCCTCAATGATCCAGCGGTAGAACGTCGGACTCTCAAGCTGATGACAGTGGTTCAAAACCCGTTGGAGGCTGGCTCACACTTGACCACGTGTCAAAATAACCAAATGATTGACATCCAATAGTCGATGATTAATAAATCAATGTGCTCTAGTGGAGTCGTTAAACAAAACAAAAAATAATAATATATTTTGGTGGGTGGGTTTATCAATTGGACATCTGAAGTTTAATATTTCATTCTCTCTGTTTCCCAGCGGTCTCTTCGTTTTGCTTTGCAACCTCTGGAGATGGATCTTTCTGAATGTTCTGATCGATATCCTTGTTATATTTATATTGGTGCATCAAAGGTCATGGTATCTTTTGTTCTGTATGTGGGATAGTTACAATAAAAAAAGTCTCTGCTAATTATTAAAAAAGAGCTTATGCTACCATGTAGTACAAATACCATATATTTTATTTCACACAAATACTGATTTAACACTGTATGCATAGGCGGGTCATCTGTAATTATGTTTTAGGTTACTGGTGTAGTACTCCTCGTCCTTCAGTATTAAATTTCTAAATATTATTTTTAAATACTCCCCTGAAAATCCATTGTCCATAAAACAAATATTTCTTTTCTATACAATCTAATAAATATATGTTCTTTCACACTTCTTTCAGCTTGACCAAGATGCGTCCACGGATTTTTTAGGCTGGGTGGTGGCCGCATATAGTGTCGGACAACTCATAGCTTCGCCTATGTTCGGATTTTGGGCAAACGTTCGGAAGAAGAGTCGAGACCCATTGGCTGTTTCATTGGTGATCGAATTGCTGTCCAATATCATGTACACGTATATGGAAAGCTTCCCAAGTTACAGGAAATACTATCTTATATTAGCCAGAGGTCTTATTGGCTTCGGTGCAGGTAAGATTTTGTATACTGAAAAAGAAAATATCATGGTTTTATGATGTTATGTTTCCAGACTTCTGTAAAGTCTGAAAACTTTAACACTATCACAACCCATAGAAAATGTATGCATGGATTCAGACTTTACTAAAGTATGGACTTTACAGATTTTATAAGCAGGACAAGAAAGACAATGGATATATTTGCCATAATGGTGGTCCAATCATGGACATACCTTTTAGCCAAACGTTATTAAGGTCATGATTGGATTATCTCAGAAAAGGAAAGGATTGTTTGTTTAACGACACCCCAGCATAATATTTATTCAGCGGCTATTAGGTTTCAAACACATTCTCATGGTTTTCAGAAGAAACCGTATATTGTCACATAGGCTACTCTTTCTGATTAGCAGCAAAGGATATTTTGTGTACATTCCCACAGACAAGACAGCACATAACATGGCTTTTTGCATCAGTTGTGGATCATTGGGTGGAACAAGGAATAGCCCAAATGGGTCCACTGAAGGAGAGCGATCAGCCGGACTATCGCACTTCAAACGGACGCTCTACTTCTTAAGTTACGTCCTGCTAGACTATCAAAATGACTATTTCAAAGTAAAGTAAAGTTTGTTTTATTTAACGACGCCTCTAGAACACATTGATTTATATTTTATCATCGGTTATTGGACGTCAATCATATGGTCATTCTGACATGTATTTTAGAGGAAACCCGCTGCTGCCGCATATGCTACTCTTTCCAATAAGCAGCAAAGGGTCTTTACCACAGACAGGAGAGCACATACCATGGCTTTTGATGAACCATTTGAGGACCACTGACAGGAACAGAACCTTTTTCCCATTTGAAGTGTGTTATGATGTATTGTAATTCATCTTGATCTTAACCAACTTGCACATTGAGATCTTTTCAACAGGAAATTTTAGTAATTGTGCCATTCAAGCAATTTCTGATCATAGGTAGAAAGTATTATGCTTGGGCAAATTTGGCACTTGGATATCTGTAGTAGGCCAGTATTAAATTTAATGTTTATGTCCATATTTTGAGATCTTTGGATTCAGCTTCTGTGCTGTACCAAGATTTAAACAAACTGAAGACTTTTTAACTGCCGGCAGTTTGTATGGTATTTTATTAAAAAAAAAAAAAGGCCTGAAGGTCAAACAGCTTATTTATATGTATGTTTTCTAAATCATATTCATGCGTATTTCTGTGGGTTATGTGTCGAAATAATTGTTTTAACAAAACTATTAATTTGTAACTTGAGAAAAAACTACAATTGCCATGGTGATAAAACTGGAAAATGTGTACTGAAAAGCAAAAGAAATGCATACTTAATTTGCAATGTTTTATTGAATAAAACTTAACCAAATTTTAACGTTTGCCGTTTTGCTTACAGGAGGCATGTGCAAAGAAGTGTAAAGCGGTTTTTCACTGAACGGTTATCATGAATGAATTTTTTGTCTAATTTAATTAAACTGGATCTGAAGAAACATTTGCATTTTGTTTGCTATTCAGTATATAAATATTGTTTAATAAAACATTACCTCAGTTACTATTTTTTGGATGTGAACAAACATTTGCATTTCTTTTGCTGTTCTATATATAACATGTTATACAAGAGCTATTAACAAAGAGTAATGGTATGTCAAACATACAATATATGTATTTATTGAAATTGTGGATGTGGAGTTTTGTGAAAACATTTCAATAATTTTCATTTTTTATCCAAGTACTTACAACCAAGTGTTCTTTAGGTCACACTTTTTAAATGCAATTAAAAAGCCTCACTTTCTAGAAATGCAAATTAGCTTGTTTTGCTTTACACTTTCTACGTGCAATAAATAATTACATTGGTTGTGAGTATTGTTAATTTCTTGATGTTTATATCTTGTGTTACATGATTATTAAATGTGTATGTACATGACTGTGCACTAATAAACTCATTCCCACATGCTGCATTTGGTTTTTTTTGACTTGATAAGATTAACCTCTCTATCTACGATCTTTTACACTAGGAGATAAAATAAACATATTGCATTATTATATTTATCACATTTAATCATGGAAATAAGAATTTTGGACTCAGTTCAATAAAACCTCACTATGTCTAGCATGGCACAAGCAAGTCAACATTGGGGTTAACATATCTAGGCCCAAAGCATTGCATTTAAAGTGGATACGAGGTTATGCTCGATTCAGAATTGTTGGGGGGGGGGGGGACTAAAGCCTGTGCCCCACTGGTTCCGCCATGCCTGAACATTGCTATCTCCCAGCACGATACGAAGATACTTGTGTCGACGAAAAGAGGTTGCTTGAGTTGTGATGTGTGATATTCACAGACAATCGCACATCTTTCTCACATGTTTGCACATATAGTCTTATTTAATATAGGGATCATTGCCAACAATGTTTTCTAGCCTTTTTTTTTATTCAACAATAGCAAACTTCATGTTTAAGCCATCAAAAATGACAAAATTTCTTATTCTCCAATATAAAAAAAAATGTTGCTTAGATAATCTGCATCGAACTTTCAGATTAATCTTGTCTCTTTATCTCTGTTTTTAAAAAAGGGTTATTCCTGTTAAAAAATGCAAGGTTTTCAGGAATACCATTGAAAATCTTGAGAGGACAATACGAAACCTTTGCGATATCACCACGCTTTGTGAATTAGGCCCCTGGTGACATTGTCCAGTACAAAATTGTAATTTTGACAGTAATTTTGTTGGATGCCCGATATATTTTCTGACATGCTGATGCTATCTTTATAAAATGTTTGTCAATAATCTTACACTAATGCTCTTCAATGTAAAACCTCAGTCGCACCAGGATTACGACCACAAAAAAATAGGGTGGTCACATGTTAGTTGCAGATGGTCGTAAGAAAGTCTAGTGGTATTAAATGGGTAACTTTTTCATCATTTTGCAACCAAATTGACCGATTTGGTCACCAAAAGGTTTCAAAGCTTTTTCATAGGTTGTGGATTAGTTGCTGATCAGTCCCAGACCCATCCCAGATTAGTTGCAAAGTGATGTTTTTGGTTGCAGGGGGTATTCTGACCACAGACCAGCCTATCGGGGACCATGGAAGACTGATCGCCTACTGGTCGGTGACTGTGGCACAGGTCCCATCAACTGCCTATGAAACATGATTGTAATAATGAGGTAATAATGCTGTCTACTCTTCAACGACTAGATGAATATGAATACTGAACCTAGAGTACCCATCTCTCTCTATACATATATACCCTTTTAATTTAATCTTGCAAAGGTTAGCAATGATTGGCAACTAATCTGCAATTAAACACTCTCAAACCAGTCCCCAACCAATCTTCCCTGGTTTTACGAAAGTTGTTGACTGGTTGTATGACCGATTGGCAATAGGTCGCCTTCCATTTTTGGTCAAGTTTTTTTGCTTTTGGTTACAAGAAGGTTGCTGATATTTGTGGATATTTTTGGTCGTAAAGTGGTCTTTAGCTATGTGTGACTCGGGCATCAAGTACGGAAGGAAACTGGTGAACTTCAAACATTTCCACCGAGATTCAGATTACATTTTCAAGGAATGTCTGTTTTTAATTGGATATTTCTGTGTTAAATCTACTATGCAAAATATACACAACAAAACAGAAACAATGAACACGTGCAAATATTTAATAACGTGGAGAAAAAAAGCCTGGAGGCACGCATATACAATTTTTATATGTATATATATAAACACTAATGTGTAAATTCAAATATTTTTACACCGGTATTGACAAAACATACCGTAGCACCAACCAAATAAAAACTGTCTTAATTCATAATACATCGCAAGATTAATCATTTTCTAAAATACTTTAGGTGGTTCATAAAAAGTGAAACTTTTTTTTTAATTGAACATTTTAACATTAATAAATAATTAAATATTTTAAGCCGAGTAAAAACCTACACCCTTTTATGAAAATCCTATATTAACTAAAAATACAAATTGAACAAATTTCAGACTATATTTTAACATCTATTAGCTTACACTAACAATAAAAAAAACATACAACTGTTTTTTTTAAATATTCGTAGTAACAACAAATTCTATTTATAATAATCTTGGTGTCTTGACCCCCAAATTATTTCCTTTATTTTTTGGTGCAGTGTTTAAAACTTCATTAATACTGGCTACAGATAATTAAAAATATTTTTTTAAAACTATTTCTGGAAATACACAAATGGATATATGTAACACAATATAAATGTACACTATAGCTAATTAAAAAAAACTATCACTTTTACCCCACCTTATGTTTTCCATACAACCCTCAAAATTCATGACAGTAATGAGCAGAGCTATTGCTAAAAGGTGTTGCAAAATTGATCTACAACGGCATTTTTATAATTATCTGTCATTTACGTTATTATTTGAACTAAATTACTGTTGCAAGATTATCTGAATTTCGAGGGCTGCATTTCACAAAACTTGCTAAATCCATGTGACATCAAGTTGAAAAAACACAAATGTTTTACAACTAGTCTTTGCATAAGACCCAAAATGTTTTAACAAATAGTGTTCCGGGTTTTGGCAGTGTTGTACAAGGGCTGTAATTTCAAAATTAGTTTAAGGACATCAAATGTATAATTTATGTGGCTATCTCCATTTATAGAAATTGTGAACTTAGGTAGTTTTGTGAAAACAACCTTCAATCTGCAAGCCTTGAATTAGTGTAAAATATATCATGCATTAAGTCCAGTTATAAATCAGTGACAGAAAAAAAACCCTGAAACCTTAAAGAATCCGAGGATTCTTTAGGGACCCCCATAAATGGATTTTCTGGATTTGCCACCATAATTGACTTATTTTGATGATCAGATCTGACAAACAATACGCTAATCTAAACCACATCAATTTGTGACCGAAAACGTGGGCTATGACTGTCTTCTAATGTTATAAGCTTGAAACCAGTTTTGTTTAGACACATTTCTGAATTAGACAGGTCTTTATTTTTGATACAAACATTAATCTTCATTTTGTTAATACTTAATGGGAAAAATATATAAAGAATGGCTTGAAGGAATACTAACGAGGCATCTTACGCATAATGAATATTAACATAAACAACCAACCAACAGAACACACCAGTGAGGTCTGCAGCAGAGTCATCACATTTAAGCCTTAAAGCCTGCACTCAAAACTTTAAAAGCCTGCACTCTGCACTCATAAAACTTTAAAAGCCTGTACTCATAAAATTTTAGTTTCTGTCCACCTTGAGAATGATGACAATTATTTTGTATAAGCATGTCACAGACTGTTCACATTCATTTAATACTGGTAGGCAGGCCTGTACAAAGCTTGTAATGTGCCCACCTGATCCCCACACCCCCACCTCACCCATCCCCTGTCTGGGTCTACCTGTAGGTGTGGCTTTAAAGTTGCCAGAGTTTAAGAGTAAGTCCAGAATTTTAAAGTTTTATAAGTGCAGTGAATGGTTCTACAATAAAAATATGACTATTTGAATATATACATAACTATTCATAAAAATACATATTCAACAATTATTTATAAACAATAATACATTTTAAGAAAAATGTTCACAACAACCATTTAAAAACAAACAAAAAATTGTTATAAAAACAAACATTGTAAAAATCCAACACATTTAAAATGTACTTAATTTGGTTGAAGACAAAATGTTCCTTCATTTTCCAATAACAATGTGTACATCTAAAAAAAATCAAGATTCTGCAATCATGCAAGTAATAAATTTGCTATATACAATTCTCAAACAAAAACACACAAAATGAAACAGTGTACAAGAAAAATGCATACATTAAGTGATAAGCTATCCAGTCTTTCAATAAATCTTAGTAGGTGTACTTGCCAAAATAATAATCTCTGTGCAACTAAATTGTTTGTTTCTAGATAGGGTTTAGTAATTCATGTTCCTTCCAAACTGGTTTAACATATTTTTAATTATGTTTAAGCCATTGATAAAGTGTGGAAACGTGGTTTGATTCTTGTAGGAATTGGTATCAAGTTATTGTAGATTATAAATAATTTTGGCATTAGTCACAAATAAAATACGGTAACAAACGGGTTTTGGCATGCAGCTCATAAATTATAAAAGAAAAACAGAAAGACAACATTGGGGAACAAAATTTTTCTTATTTTCTGTTGCATGAAATTTGTCAACTGATTCTATGTATTTTTTCAACGCTAATTTCAAATCTGAAATTGGTTTTCCTCTACTTAATCTAGTTTTTATGGAATTTGAAACTTGTGATTTTCGCAAAAAAGAACACCCATTGCTATTTACACTAGGGACAGCTTGAGAAGTAGGCTTAGCTCTACTCCACCCTAACCTAACCTTAGATTAATCATGCCATTTTTTTTAATAAACAGAAATGCTGGAGTATCAAACGAGATTGCCATGAGGATGTTTACAAATGCAAGAGCTACAAGCGCAAATTCTTGCCTGAATAAGACATATTCGAACTTTATATTCCATCCTTATCAATTTTTCTGATATCACCTATATGTTTATGTCGAAATATGTTAACTGATAAATGTTTTTGCCTTTTTTTCAAACTTTAATGCATATTGTGATGCACCTACACAAAAAATGAAAATGTTGAATTACAAAAAATCTAGAGTTTGCAGAGAAAAACTAACTTCTGACTCACACTCAAATTAGGTAAGAGCAAGTGCTGGTATCAACACAAAAACTTTGTTCCCCAGTGCAATTTATTGAAAACAGTACAACAAAGCACACCACATCATGCCTATATTGGCATGCTCAACAGAAACACTAGTAAGGAAATCTTTAATTTTCGTCTTTCCTTTTCAATCCACCCCCAACTGCCCAAGATTCACTATCCAACCAAACTTTATAGTACCAGAGATTAAAAAGTGTAGGTTAGCGACTAGGAAACAGATTATTGATGGACTGAAACAACAGCCACAATCAACAGTTATTTTGGGTGAATAAAATGTCTTATTCAGGGCTAGCTCTGTCACTCGGCAAATTTGTGGCAAAATTTTAATACATTTGGTGTATTTTAATGTAATCTGGCGAAATAATTTCTTTTAATAATAGCCATTTAAGTGCAGAAGAAAAGATGACTTCAATTTTTGACATTTTTATAGATAATTTGCCGAATGTTGCTGTTGTGTCAGAGCTAGTCCTGCTTATTACACATACATGTAGTCAATGGTTGTAAACACTGTGTTGCATTTTTTGTTTTATGAAGAATAATGTAGTTTTTTTAAAAAGCAGCTATTATAATTTGTGAATCTCAATATAAAAAAAATGCATAAAAAATTCTGTGTCCAAAAAAACACAAATGAACAGTAAAATTTGTGTGTAGAATTTTTGTCTTTTGTGGTTTTTATGTAAATTTCTATGGTTCATTTACTAAATAATGGATTGAATCTCAACCAAATTCCTACAAAATGCAGAACAGCTGGTTTACACAGAGTAGCAAAATTAGATTATTTCTAGTACAGAGGGACTACCAAATTAATATTAACGTGATTTACACATCCTATTTGTTTGGGATAATATGGTTTGATTTGAGCTTGAAATAATGAACTGATGACTTGGTAGACAACACAAAAATTCTGCACCAATGCAATGTCAGGGATATGAAATACTTAGTAATCAAGATTGTGTATCAAATGATATCCTTCTAATCTTTCGACAATGTTTTTACAAGCTTTGAATGAATAAAGAAAATAAAAAAGGAGAAGTACTATAGATTGCCACGTTCATTCGGCTGCAAGGCGGTCTTTTTTCTCTCCAGAACAAGCCTTTAAAACCAAACCCGTCTATAAGCACGATCTAAAGTCTAAACTCTGTTTATGACAATCTCCGGTAACAATTGCTGGTCATGAAAATGGCCGATTTGTAATTTCATTGTCGAGAGTTGTCTACTATAACTTAATTACTCAGTGCTTTCCACAAAATGTATGGATAAATACTGGACATAATGTTAAATGATAAAAATATTACCTGAAACAAATTATTTTCTGTATAGTTTCAGACTCTTCTGGGACAAATTTCAGCGAACATTGGTGGCAACATGCTCACAGGAATTCTCAAAATTTTTATCCCATTTTACAAACATTGGAAGCAAAAATTCCCCCCAGAACTCTCCAAAAACACTCCCAGTCTTATAGGCAACGTCGCCTTATATCCAAATAAATACAGTATATGATTTTATACATGGCATGGTTGCGTAGAAACATCTTTCAAACATATCTGTCTTATTTAGTCAACTACTAAAATATTTATTAAACCAAAATGGCTCTGTTTCAGACAATCCATCAGTTGTATTGATGAAAGATGCAGAGAATTTAATATCTAACCATAAATTATGGTGGTAACATAGTATTTCAATAACTTAACATCTTTATGTTGCACATCCACAGCCTTTCCTTAAACAATCAACACAAACATATCAATGCTTTAAACAATTCACTTGATAGCTAGCAGATCTTAGTAGCTATTTTGAATGAAGACATTGTCGTCTATATGTTGGTCTAAAACATAGATCTTCTGTTACAAATTTCTGTATTAAAACCACTGACATCTTTTCTCAAAAGACTATTTGGATATTAAATATATATTATGGCAAGTATATCATTTTAAAATGTGATGACCACTACTTTGACATGGTACTGTTGACTGCAGAAACATCAGTTTATGAACAGAAAAAGCTGCATTTGTTTTGAAAAAGAAAATCTTTTTAAAATAAGCGAATTGTCAATATTAGTTTTAAGTATGTATTTCTGTTGATATAAATTTTCGATAGTAAATAATTCTGCATGAATTTTCAAATTTGTTACAAAGTTTAATCAGTTAATTTTTTTCTCTCACTCTGAAATTATTAACTTCATGCATTTGATATCCTAATATGGTTCATTACCTCTAAGGTGCGAAAAAAAAAAACTTCAAAAGTTTATCATCTAAGAAAAAAGAAAAAAAACAAAAGAAAAAACAAACAAACATGGGTACTATGAGTATTTTATGATTACCTTGAAAAACAAAACAAACTCATAACAAAGATAACTGAGCAAAGCAACTTAATGCAGAGATGCTAACAAGATCCAACAAAAAAAAACACCTGAATTTTTTAAATGTTTTTTTTTAGTACATTTTATAAATAATGCCTAATAAAGAACACAATATTATAAACTGTAAACATATTTAGGCTGATGAAAAAACCAGAAACCTGGCAAAAACTGGAAAACTAGTATTTTTGTTAATGAAATGTTTAAATATGTGAAGTGTGCACGTACAGATATTTGATTTAGATTACATATAATAAAATAAACACAACTATAAATGATCAGTTTGGCAGTTGATCTGTAAAAAGAAACAGGTGTCACAAATAAAATCAACAGAACAGAATCTCATTTTAACAATAGTGGCACACATGCCTATTAATGCCAGTAAGAAGTTGATGCAGACCTATAGCTTAAAGGGAGCATGCCAACACCCTCTTGGACTAAAATATTGTAAATATGTGACCCACCACCACAAAATGGGTCTGATGTTACCCGATATCAATCTGAGCTTGTGTCAAAAGATACAAGGGAGAGCAAAATTGTCGATTTTGAAATTGTTGTTGTTTAGCCGACTACATCCATTTTTCTAAAAGTAACTGTGATATTTTTTGTGAAATTTGACCAAGAAGAGTTAATTATTCATTTGAAATGCACAACCTTTGTGTTTAGCCATGCTGAAAATCGCCTAATCACCAACTAGACCCCCATGTTTTTCCACTCGGTAGAGTGAACTCAAATTCAAATAACCATAACTCCATAACCAAATCAGATATTTTTATACAGTTTGGATCATTAGAAACAGCTAATGTTCAGCTTTCTGGTGATATAAGCATCTCGAAGTGCTACGTGATTCATTTCCTGGTGGCAGGTCACATATACGGTCAATACACAAAATGATTAAAGAGGAGTGACTTAATTCTGTTTTAATAATGATAATGTAACACATATAACACTTAACTAAACAAAAACCCACTAACATGCTTACACAATAAGTTTTGGAATATATTTTGCAACTAAAAGAACTTTTTTTTATTTCTACGAGTCCTCATTTTCCAAGTGCCTCTCCTTTGAGCTCCTGACTATCTGCCACTATCTGCACATTCCTAAATGACGATATGGATTTCCAAGTTGAGATGTATCACATTTAGTTGCTAAGTGCACACAGTTCAAGGTCAGCTCATGGAAGATTAACAACGAGTTTCTCCAGATCATACAGAACGTCAAGCACACAGCTCACACTCCACGCTTGGGCTCGACAGCTGAATGGGCAAAACTGAAATAATAAAAACATCAACTTCAATAATAAATTCAAGTCAGTTCATTACGTCAGTTTAATGTAGTGTTTTCCAAAGTGGGCAGTGAGGAAAAGGGGGCCAGTAGTGGGGTAGCATGGAGGCATCAGTAAAACAATTTTTTTTTTTTACAAAATCTAAATGAGAAAATCTAAGTCATGAACACTTAAAGAACATGTATGCTTTACAAAGAATAGAATTAACATAAAGAGTTATACACGAAAGCATGGTTTTATTTTATTTTGCAGAATACCAAGAAAGAGGTGTGTCTTAATATGTGTGTGTCGGGGAGGATGGGGTGCAAGGGATGTGGCCTGGGTGCCAAGGAGGCAGCAGCCAGAAAACTTTTGAGAGCCACTAATTTAAAGTAAATGCTTAACGACACTCCAACACGAAAGAAAACTGTCTACAGGATACAAGAATTTCACCGATTGTTCTTAAAGGTCCTTCAAATTAGATTAAAATTTTTTGGACACAAACTACCGTATTTATTCGGTTATAAGGTGGTCTTTTTTCCATGCAGAACCAGCCTTATAAATCCGATCCATCTTACAAACATAACCTAAAGTCAAAATGCTATTTTCGGCAATCTCTGGTTACAATAGCTGGTCACAAAAATGGCTGATTTCTAATTTTATTTTGTCAGAGGCCAATTTCTTTTCAATTCATTTAAATTGGATGCATTCACAGAAGCCTTGCTATGGGAGCTTATCCTTCTGCATTTTAACTGCACTTGTTAATTAAAATCTATTGTCGAAGAGAATTTAGACGTTCTGAACTTCAGACACATTTTTTCATCGTCAAGAGTTGTCTATCATAACTTAATTACCTGGCACTTTCAAAATGGCAGACTCCTAAACGTATGGATAAATACTGGACATAAATGATAAAAATATTGCATGAAACAAAGGTATGTGTGTAATTTTCTCTTCAATAGCACTCAGTAATGTGACTATCTATGCAATGTTTGAGCTGTACGGCCTCTTCTGGGACAAATTTCAGCGAACATTGGTGGTACCATGCTCACAGGGATTCTCGAAAATTTCACCCGATCTTACAAATGACTGTAAGCAAAAATCCCCTCCAGAACACTCTTATAGGCAACATCACCTTATAGCCAAATAAATACAGTAATAAAGATAATTCATTATGCTTCTGACAATTTTAATGTGTCCAACTTTGAAAATTTCAGTATGTCAGACTTTAGATAATTCTCAAACTTAGTAAAACGATTCTCTGAATAAGTTTTCATAAAGTAAAAGATCATTTTTAAATTAAGAATTTCTGAAAATTCTTATTTCAGTTTAATACTGCAAATATTCCATTCAGCTTAATTTAAAATACTGTATATTCCCTATTTAAAGTCTCTAGGGGCGTTACATTTTGTGAATTTGGAGTTTACTGATTTCATAATAGTTTGAAATTGTGTTTTTACTGTTAAAATATTTTGAGCAATACAGATTACTAGTGTGTGAATTCATTACATACTTTGGATACTATGGCACGATCACTGATTTATGTTGGGGCCAGTCATTAATCAGGGAGAGGAAGGGGATAAATAGGGAATATAGTATAACAGTTAGCTCATTGCATTACTTACACCACCATCAGCATTTGTCATTTCAGGTAGTGACTGCCATGGGGACTCCATGATCTCCTTGTAATGTCTTGACAAGGTTGACTCAACACACTGCATAGTTCTCTTCAGGAGGCCTGGCTGCTTCTTGTCCAGGATAGAAGCAAAGTACAGTCTGGCTCTGAGGAAGAATCCAATAGGCCACACCCATTCCTTAAAATTAAAAAGCATTAAATATTATAAAAAATTCCTATCAGTTACATTTAATAATTATTATTACCACAGTGGGCAGTCATAACTGCTGGGACAGAAATTAATGCTCGCCACCTCGCCCGAGGCGAGTAAAAATCACTGGGGGTGAGTAAATCCTTAGTGATGCTAGTTCCCCAGACCAGTACATATTTTTTTCCAATCTTGTATTACAAATTTGTATTATTTTGAGATCTGTAATTCGCATTATGGATCAACCCTATCTTAAAATTAAAAATAGGGTGGGTGGGGGCTAGTGATTTGTTTCTTGGGGACTAGTAACTTTTTAAGACTGCTAGTCCCTCAGGCGAATGAAAATAATTTCTTAATTTCTACCCCTGAACTGAGAATTATTTTCATAATTTCTATGTGAACATTTTTATACATTGGTTTAACGAGGTATTTCACTGGGTCTCTCTGGCTGTTATGACCAATAAGCTTGCCTGTACTAAATATGACGTCATTATAATTTCGTAAAAGTGCAAATGGCATCATTAAAACTAGAAAAAGTACAACGTAAAGTCATCCATAACTTTATAAGACAATATTCTCTAAACTGTTGCCAAATTAGAAACGTTAAAGAATAGAATACTATTTATTATCAAATTTAGGTCCATCATGAAATAGTTTTCAGTATGTCCAAATTATTTCACTCGGGACATAATAAATGTAACTTGTTTAATAGTGATGCAAAGAAATACAATTAATTAACAGTTAATGAACAACATAAGATCCAAAAGAGATGCATAATGTCAGGAAATTATTAGACATAACTGTAACAACGTTCTTTCTTCTTCTTTTTTTGACGATTGTATTTTAACTAGGGAGACACTCATTTGGTAAAACCTAAAAAGTGTAAATATTGAATTCCAAACATTCATCGAGTTAATTCATTTGGTGGAATTTAAAGAATATATTTCAGTTAATTTCATCAGCCTACTCGAGTACTACCTAGGTGTTAAGACAATAAAAACTGTCTCAAGTATTTGAAACTTACAGGTCCCTGATGATAGCTTAATCCCCCGGAAACATATTGATCATCCGTGTCATTAGCATTATCATAATATCCTCTGTATGCCCAGTCTCTGTAAAATAAAACATATACACTTCAAAAAAAGTAGTGGAACATGAAATATTAATGTCAATATCAACTATTACAGCAAACATATGTTTTGATGATAAGACATCCTAGTAAAGAACGTTCAGGTCTATTCCCCCATTGGACACGTCTGAGACATGATAGTGAGACGTGAACGTCAACGTCAAAGACCGCCACCACGTTAGCGGAACTTGGTCAGGTGCTGCAAGAGGCATGGAACAGACTCCCTCAAATGACCATTTGGAGACTTAAATGCTGTATGAATGCCTGACACATCGTGGCAGCATCATCCACTTCTGATTAAAAAACGTCATCTTTCAAATTTCACTTCTCACCCCAATCGTCATTCAAAATCTTTGGCGGTCATAAAATCTACAGTAATACTGAACTACAGGTTGTAATGTTTGACCAATTATTTCACTATTATCATATAACCATTCCCCGCAGCTACATGTAACATACTTTACAATTTTGGCAATTGTAAATTCTTATTAAAGTTCCCCTACTTTTATTTAAGATTATATTAATAAACCATTAGTTTTCTAAACAAGATGTGTAATTTAGAAGTGTTCCTTAATGCAAGATATTTTTCATTCAACAAGATATTGTCAGTACACTTATCAACAGAAATACCATATAATAGCAGTGATTTCAATAATGATACGAAGTTGCATAACAGAATTAATATCTCGTGGGTAAACTTATAAACTGAAATACCATATCATAACAGTGATTTTAATAATGATACGAAGTGGCATAACAGAATTCATATCTCGTGGATAAACTTATAAACTAAAATACTATTTAATAACAGTGATTTCAATAATGATAGGAAGTGGCATAACAGAATTCATATCTCGTGGATAAACTTATACACTGAAATACCACATAACAATGAAACATTTTCAGCTTTAGAAAATCATAAAAAAGCACATTCAAAACCATTCTGAGCCAAAAGCAGTTTGTTAAAGCTAAAATACACTTGGTCTCAGAACTTTTTAAAAAGTTGTTTGATATAAATAACCAGTGTAAATCAAGTCTGTGGAACCGCACTCGCCCGTTTGGCCAAAAGTGTGAAAAAACCTGCCGGGTGAATCAATATGAAAATCCAATAGCCCGTCAGGCAACTCGTGATTTTAAAATTTTGTGATGTTGACTTCCGAATTCATAAAATGTTTCATTTACCACGTGGCATCATCTGATCTGTAATGCAAATGCATTGCCATTTTAACTTTGCAAACATTGTGAAAACAAGGCCAAGTGCGGAAATCTTCACATTCTCTATGTTTATTTATACACAGTCACTAATCTAGCAGGCAAAATGGGGCTTTTTTTGTGCCAAAAGTTCACAGTTAACAGTAGTGAGAAGTCGAAGTCACTAATATTTTGCTCGAAATAAAGTGAAAAACAAATGCAAATAACTAACGTCTGACAGTGACACCACTTTGTGATGCCAATCAAAAAAAAAAAATTAAATAAACTGTAAACACAACCAAGTAACAAATCTCGCATGACGTGTATTGATTGTCCCCTGCGAATGACCAGCTATTTCTGGTAACGTGAAATATACCGAGTCGAGCTTTGTTCGGTTATGTAATATGAACAAGAATTCCAGTTACTTTGCTAGAGATGCACTTAAAACGTGTTGCCTGTTGATTTAGTGCTAGCTTTCAAAGCCATTGGAGATTGATCTGAATGCACGCTTTTAATTTAGCTTTACTAAATACAACACCACAATGAGATCAACTGTTAATTTTCAGTAGTTTCTGAGACAATGGTTTTGATTGGTTGATTGCTACTGTTATGGTTATTCTTTTGGAAACCGAATGCTTTTGCGGGAAATAATTATGTTGTGATTCTGGCAACTACAAAGATTATGCAGTTTCAATTCACTTCGTTTCTTGTCGGTACAAATTATTTTCAATGGCATATCTATTCAAGTTACATGGTTGTTGATTCTATTTATTGTATTATTAAATATTAATTAAAATTAATTGTCTGGTGATTGTGGAAATATGTAACAAGAACATGTTTCAGATTCTCATCATCCTGTGCGCAAAATGTGTAGACCATTCAAAAATGGAGATAGATGACAGGGCTCAGAGTTTCTAAACCAAATAACTTAAAGAAAAAAATAAACAAAATAAAACTAAAATAAAATTATTATTAAAACAATATTTAATAGTTAATTGTTTTGGGTTAAATTTAAAAAATAATTTTTTTTTTTTTAAATCTCCCTTGTAAAAAAGGTCATAGGCCTACATTATCAAAAAAATAAATATATGCATATATTTAGTTTTTGGTGGGTTCACTTCTCCCATTTTTATCAAACTTCTCCCATTTTTTATTTGAAGGGAGAAGTCACTTCTCCCACTTTTTCTAAACTAGATTAGTGCCTGTATACATAATCTCAGGCGTTGCATCTTCGTGTTGTTTCGCTATGCACATATCATGTGCTATGTTGTCTGCTAAATAAAAATAATGAAACATCTCGAAACTGTTTCAAAGTCACCAGAATAAAAAAAGTGATGAAATTAAAGAAAAGAATAAACAGTATGAGAAGGAAACTCGCAACTGTTCTTGCAAGAAAAATGGAAAAAGAACGAGAGAGGTGAACCCAGGGACATAAGATTTTAATAAAACTGTAATTGATAATAACTGCGGGCTAGTGGATTTTGTTATTTACTAGACAGGCTGGCTATTAATAAAAATTCTAATTCCACAGGCCTGTAAACAATGATTAAATATAACTAACAAAAAATAATTAGAAGTTAAAATAAGAGCAAAAATGGTTCTTTACGTAGGATCGAGAGTCTTCATGCCCAGTGGACCCATCAACTGTTTTTGGGCAATATTCAGAGCATCCCAGGCTCTCTCGGGGGTAAATAGTTCTGGAGCCTGAAAACACAAATTATTTCACTTATTTCATAATCCAATAATATATGGTAAAATTATAACAAGAATACTGTGACTAATTAAATTCTAAAAAACCCAAACAAAAACGAATAAATTAATTGAAAGCTAGTACCACATATAGGCCATAACAGGGTGGGAGTGGGAGGGGGGGAGGAGGAGCAAGTGAGCCAGTTGGCATGGACCTACGAATTTAAGAGGGCCAACTCCCCCTGGTATAGGCAAAGGTGGACACTTGGTCCTTTGGTAAAAAATATTGATATTGAAAACAGAGTCAAGGGGGATCCTTACATCACATACACTACATGTACATGCATATACCCATACATAAATCATATATATTTTGAACTGATTACAAAAATACTTAATTAGCAGTTTGAAATGGGGCCTGTATTTCCCATTTGTCCCAGGCCTCTTGCCAGCTCCACACAGAATACCTTCACAATGCAAACAACCGATTCTACACTTCCATGGGTATTTATATCTATTGTGAAAAATCTAAATAACTCACCACAACCATTGCAATAGGAAAATTGCATCGTAACTGATAATCACACCAGAAGTGGTCTGCGTAGCAACTGTCTTTGTAGATTCCTCTCCACACAATCAGTTCTGGAAGTGGTTCATTCTCTGGCTCTGGTTTTGGGTTGATCCAGAAAAACTTTTCAAAATGCCTTGCTATTTTGTTAGACCACTCTTTGAAAGTAATTTCAAACTTATCACCTTAAATAAATTGGATCATCACGTTAGTGTAACAGCTGCAAACACAATCTTGTTAAGACCAGAACAGTTGTCAATAGACAAATTAGCGTGTCATCTTTAGTTTGCTTATGCTATCTTTATAATACATTGTCTAATGTCCATCTTGTCAATACCATAGCAGAGAATGTATGCAGACTCTCCCTGTTGTTGAAAATCGTTGAAAATGTTTAATAAAATATTTCAAATCAAATACAGAAGTTATATGAAAAGGCAATACAAACAGTATTGTAAACTAATGTTATCGTAAAATGAAATCCATATCAATCATAAAGATTTCTTAAAACAGACACACTCTATGAAAGCAAACCGCATGGCTGCCAACCTCCGAGATCCAGAATTAGTAAACAAAGTGGGGGAGGGTCAGGAGGGGGTGTCACCCTTTCTGACAGTTGGGGGTGAAGCTGAAGTTAATATTGCATCAGCTTACAGTACCGAACGTGAACAGAACTCCTTGGCGAGAAGAACCAATAAATGAATAAAAGCATTGTTAGGATTTCTTTTTGCCTTTCGTGTGACATGTGCTTGTGGACGCCATTTTGTTAGCAAAAAAGATTGCACTTTGCACCAGTGCGAAATATTACATCCAATTCAGAAACCATGGACCTGGAACTAGACAATTTTGAATAACATTTTCGTACTGGTGATTTAAAATCGTAAATATTACAAAAACATCTTAATGGTCAACAGCTATGAAACTGTGGAAAAATAATAAAGTGATTCACCATCTTTCTTTGCCACGACAGATTTGTATGGATACTTTCCCTGTTCACCAAGTTGAGCAAGCCATGACACAGCAGACATGCTCAATCCAACCAACTCAACAGCCGATCCATCTCTGAAAAACAAACTCCTCTTTACAAACATGTCTCAAATAAAGCATTTTCTTTTAACCAGTTGTGATCTCTTTTGGGAAAAAGGCATCAAATGGGAAATAGGGGTACCAGTGAGAAAAATTAAAAATCCCTGAAAAACAAGAATGGTCACCCGGAAGTTGAGGATTTTGATTCTGAATATCGGGAGTGAATCGTGAGAGAATTTTCAAATAAAAATTTGGAATGACATCGAGTGTGGGGGCGAGGATATGTGTTGAATGTGAGTGATCCGACCATAAATACGAATTAACAAGTGTGGTTTACGGTTGTTTTTTTGTTGTTTTTTACACATTTCTAGACCGCAAGTCGTACACCTGCAAAAAAGCCCTTCAAAACCCCAAAATAATATTAATTTGTTCATACCTTTATGTTATTTTATTGTTTTGTTAAGTTTTAAATTCAAAACATATGACCAAAATGAGATGCCTCTCAAACTGATTTTTCTCAAAATTAATCCAGTTTTTGGAGGAAGTAACTCTTAAAAGAATTCAG